>JAPYYR010001623.1:0-14735 GCA_030523065.1 Aphidius colemani
TTTATTTATTTTATTTATTTTATTTACAGTTTGTCAGAACAACAGACAATGAAAAAAGAGCAAGATTATTACAATTTGTAACTGGTACATGTCGTGTACCAGTTGGTGGATTTGCTGAATTAATGGGTAAATTTATTTTAATTATTTGAACAACTTTCAAGTCTGTTTTTATATTTTATTAATTTTTTTTTTTTTCAATGGTTTCATTAGGAAGCAATGGACCCCAAAGATTCTGCATTGAAAAAGTTGGAAAAGACACATGGTTACCTCGTTCTCATACATGTTTTAATAGATTAGATTTACCACCGTACAAAAGTTTTGATCAAATGGTAGAAAAATTAAACTATGCTATTGAAGAAACAGAAGGTTTTGGACAAGAATAATATCACAAAACGAAGAAAATAAGTACTTTTAAACTATTTTATTACATTTTTTTTTTTGTTTTTTATTAATTTTTATCAGTCACGTATTTTTATTATTCAAAATAATCTCGATAACGTTTCAACAACAAACAAATAATCATGCAATATTAATAATTTATAAAATGATAGTGCAAAAAAAAAAAATAGTAAATTAATATATAAATTTTATTTGAACGTGACAAAAAGAAAAAAAAATTGATTTAATCATGATTTCAATTTTTACATTTCAATATATTTCTATTTAAAATTTTATTTTATTCCAAGTCAAAGTGATGTTTAACAAAATATTAATTATTTCAAAAGATATTTAGAAATATATATATTTTTTTTATTAAAAATAAAACAAAAAACAAAAAAAAAAAAAATAAATATCGGTACTGGTGGATTTTTAAAATACACAAATTTTATTGTTATTTATATGTTATTCATCACAATTATTATTATTTTTAAGATATACTTTGGGTATCAGAGTACTTTTATGTTTTCAATAATTGAGCAAAATAAAAAACAACGTTTTATTATGAATCAGGATTTATTGTATATATATATATAAAGAAAAAAAACGGTGGTATTTATAAATGGTTTAAGATGGTAATTAATTTATTTACTATCCGGGATATTTTTAACGCGTAAATGGTATTTTAATTCAAGTCTGAAGACTAACGTTATTAATAACTTATTATTTTTTTTAAATTGTTAAAACTTATCATTGCATTTTGATTATAATCTGAATAATTGTGATAATTAAGCAGAATTGTTATCGTTAAATGATATAAATTTCGGTGAAGGTTTGCAATAAAGCTCTAGATAAAAATAATTTAAATGATTAAAAAAACAAATACTCGGATGGTGATAATGTTATAAATTAATTGCGTATTTACCATTAAATGAATTGTACATATGTTGAATGATATGATTGTCAAATATTATTTGTGAATGTAAATGGACCATTGTTGACAAGCATTAGTGCATATTAAATAGCACAAAATTATAGAAATTATTGTCGTAAAAAAAAAAGAAGAAAAACAAAAAATATTAACTGAATGAATAATGAATTTTTAAAATTAGAAAATAATTATTTTCATTTTTTTTTCATCAACTATCAAATAGTTGTTTTATTAATATTTTATAGTTAATAATTAGTTAAATTTATTTTATTTTATTTTTTTGTATGGATGATTTGTGTCTATAGAAATGATAATTTAACTGAAATTAATATGTCAATATTTTGAAAATATAAAAATAATGTGATTGAAATAAAAATTATATTAATGAAATAAATTTTTACTTATTCTTTATTGCCTTTGTACATTATGAAAATTCATTCAACTGTTGATACTAAATGACTTATGCAATAATTGAAATTATCTGTTATTTTCGATAGACAATAAAATAGTTTCCATTTTTTATTTTTAATTTGAACATTTATTAATTATATATTTGTACAAAGTATATATTAATAATAATAATAATAATAATAATAAAATCAATTTAAAGTTGAAATTATTGTTGTAATTTAAAGATAATTATTTTTTAACATTTTTTTTTCCACGAGTTGTTTTTTAATTATATTTTTGGATCATTACCAAAAAATTTGTGCCAGGGAAAAGATGATAATTTTGACTTAATTAACTCAATTTGGTCAGGCATTGATTCCACAATTTTTTTTGATTTTAAAATATCATCTGTGAAAAGAGTAGAATATTAATACTTTCTCTAATTGTTAAGAGTAAATACTGTAATTTTAACTATCTTACTTTCATCCATATTTTGAAATGTTTCTGTTATAGTTTCATGTCCTTGCTTATCTGTTTTCTTTATAATTGTATGAATTTTATTACCACCACTTTTTCTGATTATTGTGTGTTCAGTGTTACCAGCACTGTCAGTAGTTTTTCTTTCGTTAATTGTACTAACATTACATCCCTTCAATTTTATTATAACATCATTAGTTGGTGTAAAAGTATGAGAAAACTCATTTTGTGATTTAAGATCTTCAAAATATCCTGAAACCATTGGTAGCTTTTTCATTCTAAAAAAAAAAAAAAAAAAGGATCATTTTAAAAATTTCTAGAAATGTATTAAACTAAAATTAAATGACTCACATTCTATCAAAAACTTCCTCAACTTTTGGACGATCAGGTGACAATTCAGATTTCATTACTTCATCTCTGATACTATTTTTTTCAGTTTCAGAAGATAGTGTATTTTCATAAGTTGATGGAAGCTTTTTAAGTTCTGGAATAAGCCAACCAAGTGAAGATGTCAAAGTTTCCGTTAATTTTTCCATTTCTGCTTCAATGAATTGCATATCATCAACTGAAATATCAGCTGACACTTCAACGTGAGTTCCTGAACCAGCATTAATATAGTGATGACTGATGCTAAAAATTTTATTAATTGAACAATTAAGTAATGTTATTCAATTAAAATAATAAATTAAAAAAAAAGTACCTGTATGTATTTGTGTCATCATAATTAATTTCTTCTTCGTCATTTTGCCAAATTAGATTTTTTAAGTGTTCATGACCAATTCTAAAACGCAAATTGTTATTAACATTAAATAATCGTCTAGAATATTCTTTTTACTAATAATAATATTATTACCCTTGATTAGAATCATCTCTGTTGTTGTTTTTAATACCGAATAAATCCCCAAAGAAATCTATGAGAAACCCCATGTTTTTTTTTAAATATTATAATAAATAAATATTCGCAAACGACAAAGTGTTTTAATTGCAAATTATGTGACTTTATTGTACTTTACTGCTTTCTGTCATCTAATTTTTGGGGGTAACGATAAAATAAAATAAAATGTGCGTTTAACAGAATCAAAGTGAAGTTAGCTGCAAAACTTTTTTTATTTATTTTATTTTCAAAAACTCGCATATTACGTCACTAAAAAAAAAAAAATGTCTTATTGTTTTTATGATAACCTTCAATACAAATAAATAAATTTGACAGTCAAAAAACAATATTTTTTTTGTAATAATATGATATAATAAATAATTTATTTATTTTTAATGTGCCAAATATTGTAATATATAAAAACATATTTAATCTGACATTTAAGGGGAAAATTTTAATAAAAGTAAGAGCCAAAATTAAATTATTATCATGCGATTATAAATAAAAACAATATAAATTAATATAAGTCAATACACCTATAACATCTTGAATAATATGTTTTGTTTTTTTAATTCTTTTAAGAACTAAATTTGTCGATTTTAGCATGCATCATTAAAACTAAACATATTGTTGACAAAAAAGATGTCAAATGAAAGTCTAATATATAAATATTAAAAATTCAATTAATAAAACAATAAAAATTAATATTTCAGGTATTTATTTTGAAGCTAAAAAATCAATTATCAACAATGAATGAAATATATTCAACTATTTAAGCTCCAAATGAGATAAATAAATAATAAAAAATAATTTGATAAACATATAAATAAATAAACAAAAATGAATAGTTTAACTGGTCAATTTCGTAAAACAACATGGGATCCATTTTTAATAATATCACAAATAATAGCTGTACAAACAGTTATGTATTTTTTTCTTGGAATATGGATATGGATTATTGCAAGCTATCTTGGTACAACAAGATCACTTGATTATGCATTTCAATATAAAGAAATTCATGTACGTGATTCAGCTGGTAGACTAGTTGTAACAATATTTGTAACAAATGCATTTATTGGATCATTATCACTTTGGTGGCTTGTTCAAAGAACAAAACAATGTATGGATTTTTCTTGTACAGCACATTTAATACATTTAATTTGTTGTTGGATTTATAATTCAAGTTTTCCAACGACATTCAGTTGGTGGTGTTTAAACATCATTTCAATGACATTAATGTGTGTTTGTGGTGAATTTTTATGCATGAAAACTGAATTAAAAGCCATTCCACTTGGTATGAATAGCCAAAAAACTGCCTTATAATACTAAATAATATAACATGTATAATTTATTTTAAATAATATTTAAATAATCATTATTATAAGAGTTTAATAAATTTTTTATTGTTAAAAATTTATTGTATGTTTTAATTAATATATAACACTCAACTATATTTGATAATTTAAATTCTTTTATTGATTGATTTTTTCAACTACTGTAAGATGTTTGCTTGTTTATTTTTAATATTTATTTATTTATTAATGATGATGATCTTCTTTGGTAAAACGAAGACCACAATATCCACAAGCATGATTACCAGGTCTATCCTGTAAATGATTATTTATTGATTAATAAAAAAACAAAGAAACAAGATATTTTAAATGTTTTATTTGTAATAATGTATTTACCAAATTTATGTAAACTTTTGGATGACCAAGTGGACCACCACCTCCATTACAACATACAATACGATCTTCAGTTTGTTGTGGTGGAACTTCATTAATTAAATTAACTGCCCATTGTTGATTAACTTCTTTTGGTCGATCAATAAATCTCACTAATCTTTTATCATCTGGCTCGAATTTCTAAAATTAAAAATAATATATTTTATCAATTTAAATTTCCCAGACTTGATATTATGATTTTGACGTAACCAATAAAATTTTTTATCACAAACATAAGTATCTAGATGATCTATTTAATTAACAACAAACCTGGCCAGTATGTGTTTCAATATCACGAGGTTCCCATGATGCATATGAACGATAAAAACAATTAATAACTGGTAATTTACTACTTGTTATTTTATTAGAATTATTGAACAAATTACATATTTGCTTTCCTGCCATTTTGTACAATATGTCAGCTTATCCAACAGAGTAAAAAAAAATATATTTACCTTTTTTATTGTCGAGATATCTCGAATCGTCATCGATTATCAGCTGAGCCAACTTTAATTAATAATTGTCGTTATTGTTTTAAATTTAATTAACCACTTGTCACTTAAATAGTACAAACAACATAAATAATAAGTAAATAACAGCTCATTGTAAATTGATTTCAGACAAGTTTTTAATTTTATTTCATACAAAATATATAAGATTAATATGTAAAAAGCTAATGTATAAATAATTTATTAAATAAATTGATTATATAAAAATATTATTCATCTTGATAATCAAAATCATCAAGGCTTTTGTCTTCATTTGTGTCTTTTCCATGAGATTTATCACTGTCATTAGAATCAGCGGTACCATTAGAATCAACACTACCACTAACATCTTCACTGTCTTCATCTTTCTTAGCATCACCATCGGCATCATAATAATTATCGTAACTTTTTAAAGTAACAGTTTTATATAAAATAGCTTCTGCGCAATCATTTACTTCGATACACTTACCATGTTCATTACGAACATATCCAATGTTACAAGTACATGAACCCATATGGCATGGCTGTAATAAAATATATTTGTATATAAATTAGTAACAGTTAACATATGAATTAAATATTTAGTTGTAAATATTGACTAACCACTCGTTTAGAAAATGTTGCTTCCATATTCCAATAATGTTGACATGTTAATTCGTTACAAAATTTTCTTTTGCTTGTAAGACGTCGCTCATTCGATTGACAAACTTGCTTTTTATAAAAAAGGCGACATCGATTTGGCAAAACACATTGTCCCAAGTGATTCAAGATATATCCACGGTTACACTCACAGCCACCTTGACTGTTTGAATCACATTGCTATTATTTAAAATTCAAAAAAAAAAAAAAAAATTGATTAGATATATTATATTATATTTATTCAATAATTTATGACATACCACTAAACATTCTGGAGCTAGTCGATTTGACAGATATTTTTCACACGAGTTTGCACATTCTGCTCCAAGATAACATTTTGTCCAGTGTGAATTACTTGGACATTTTCGTCTATAAATTCTTCGAAAAGGAAATGAGCTGTTATCGTCATCATCAGCAAAACTCACTATAAAAAAAAAAAAAAAAAAAAACAAATTAATAATCGATTTGGAAGGAAATTTTTTTTTTTCAAATGCCAATATTGTTATAACCTTTTTTAACTATTATTATTTATTTTTTATTAATAAATTTTTTTTATACATACCTTGACTTGTGGTTGCAATGATAAAAAATATACATAAAATTATAAAATTCATTTTGATGTATTTGGGTAGTTTATTTGTAAAAATATCAAAGAAAATTATACTTGTTAGATTTCGTTGTGACTCGGCATCACTGAGGAAAATGTTTGGGATCCTTAAAAAAGAGCAGCTGAAAAATAACAATAGGGGCGGGCAGATAGAAAATGTGTTGTTTTTTATTATGAAAAATTTTTCTTTGAATTTTTTCTTAAACTTGTCTTTCTAACTTGAAAACTTGTTCTAATATTCTCAATAAATGATATTTTGAAATTATTATTTAATAGTTTTAACTCCAAATGAACTTTTTTTTTTTAAATAAAAAATTAATATTTTAATGCAACAATTAAATTGAGAGAAAAAAAAAATCTGACTTGCCATCAGGTGTGTATGTGTGTACATGTGCATCCACTTTTAGAGATAACAATAGAGCTGTGGGGTGCGCCTTCAGAAGTTGAAAGAATTAACCGCTGCAGATGTAGGCAAAAAAAATTGAAGGTGTGTGTTACATAAGAAAGGTGAGAAACATCAGAAGAATGGAATTTTTTTAATCTATACTAGTATTAGTTATCTTTTACTTGTGCGAAAATTATTACTTTATATTTATTTTATTTATATTTATTTTTTAATTTACAAATATTATTATGGAGTTGAAAAAAAGATATAAAATTTCTCATTATTATTTCATTTAATAGGCATTCAAAGAGCTATTTAATGGCATAAGCAACACCTCGGACCACGTGGCGAAAATATTTATTACAGATGCCATTATTTTTTTTTTCTATCGTAAAAAAATTTTTGTCCGAGCCATTTAAAAGCTCTTCGAAGGCCCTACAAACGTAGGCCTTTACTTTTTTGCTAACTCAATTATTAAACGTTTTATAAGGATTTCTAAGTTTTTTTCACTTTTAGTTCGCCGAAAAATAAGAATATAGATGGCGCTAATTTCCAAAGTTTTAACAAACTTTAAAAAAATTTAAATATTTTTCGCCTAATGAAATTTCAACAATTAGCGACATAAGTAAAAGTAAGTAACAACATTGTCAATAACAAATAAAGCTCTTATTTTTTTTTTCTTCTATATATAATTTCGTACATTCACAATTATTTTCAAAAATATATTACCAAATAATTGAGTTAAAAGAGAAATTATAAAAGTGGTTAAAACAAAACAAAAAAAACTAAACAAAAAATTTACAAAACCAAGTATTTTAAAGCTTTCACTATTTAAAACGTTTGGATTCATTTGAATGCGTGTGATAAAAAATTTAATATAAAAAATATTGAAACAAATCAGCAGGACACAACATATCTTCTTGTACATTATGATATACTTTGTTTCATTAAAAACAGTTCCACGTTGATGAGTTTGCTGACCCAGTTCATGAACCTCAAATACTGTCTTTAAGAATTTATCAGCAAAAAAATCTTTATGCTTATGTAAATACTCGCTGTACTTTCTATCTTGTTCTCCCACTACTCGGATATCTTATATCTTATTAACGTCGACTCAATATTAACCAGTTGTCTCTCAACATTCTTCTCGAACAGTTCATTTACTTGTTTAACATCATTAAAATTATCTTTTATATTATTTGATAAAATAAATTTATAATATGGTCTCAATGGCTACTGTTGCATTGCCAAATGGTGCTAAAATTCCTCTTGTTGGTTTAGGAACTTGGTTGAGTGATACAGCCCAACCATCTGAGGTATGTTAACAATTAAAATAAAAAATAATATTAACATACTACTACATACTATTAAAATAAGAAATAATATTTATATACTAATAATTAAATGTAATTATTTAGGAAGCTAAAAAAGTGTTTGAAGATGGTTTGGATGCTGCATTAGAAGCTGGATATCGTCATATTGATACAGCAGCTGTTTATGATACAGAAAAAACAATTGGAGATGTTTTAAAAAAATGGCTTGACTCTGGGCGTATCAAGAGAGAGGAGTTATTTATTGTTACTAAGGTAAACTTCTTATCAATTAATAGATAACATTGATGATTGAATTGTACTAACTATAGTTAATAATAATAAAAACTAAAATATAGCTTCCACCTTGTGGTAATCGTCCTGCTGATGTTGAAACATGGATTAAAAAATCATTGACAGCATTGCAACTTGATTATGTTGATCTTTATTTAATCCATACTCCATTTGCATTTGAGTATGTGGAAGGTGATATGCGTCCACTTGATGCTGATGGCAATATTAGATGTGATAACACAACAGATCATATTGCTGTCTGGAAAGAAATGGAAAAACAAGTTATTGCTGGTCGTACACGTGCTATTGGATTATCCAATTTTAATATTAAACAAATACAACGTATACTGGATAATTCAACAGTTCCAGTATCAAATTTACAAATTGAACTTCATATTAATTTACAACAAAAACAACTTGTAAGTTTTTATTTGTCTTACCTATTTTTTAAATTAAAAATCTCATGGTGATTTTTCATGTTTATTAATTTATTTCTTGATTAATAAAACAGGTTGAATTTTGTAAAAGCAAAGGCATTGCTGTAACAGCTTATTGTCCAATTGGTAATCCTTCATTGGCTGTTCGTATTGGTAAATCTGATGTGGTACCATCTATTTTAGAAAATCCAGTAGTCATTAAAATTGCTGAAAAATATAAAAAAACACCAGCACAAATTGCACTTAAATTTATTATTCAAGAAGACATTATTGTTATACCAAAGAGTACAAATATGAAACGATTGAAAGAAAATATTGATTTGTTCGACTTTACTATTGACAACGACGATTTGAAAACATTGGTATCACTTGATCGTGGAGAAGCAGCACGAGTTTGTGACTTTACCTTTTTTAAAGGACTTAAAAATCATCCTGAATTTCCTTTTTAATTATAATAACATGCTTCTAAAAATATATTATTGTTACAGTCTAAAATTGGTATTTAAAAATTACTGATTATAAATAAAAAAATATAACGAGTATACAATGTTCTGTAATACTTTTTATTTTAATAAATTTAATGATCAAATAAATCTTCATTTTTAATTTGTTTTGAGTTTAAACAAAGTTCCTTGGATCTTTTATCAATAACAATGCAAAAAATAATTAGTGATAATACTCCTAAAAAAGCAAATACAAATTTCCATGTATTTTTTCTTTCATTAATATTAGTAGTACTTTCTTCTGGCATCTCCAAAGAAACTAAAAATAAAAAAATAAAAATATTAGTTATATCTTAAATATTAATAATAAAAACTATAAAATATTTACCTAATGATGGATAATTCATAGCAGTCAATGATTTAGGTCGTAAATAATATGGTGGAGGTATCTGTGGTGGTGTATGAAAAGCACCACGTTTTTGTTGGACACGTGGTCCATCAACACACGTTTTATGATGAAATGTTTCAGCTGATTGTTGATAATTTAATGAAGTCGGTTGTTGTTGTTGTTGTTTATCCATCGTATTTGATTATTAATATGTTTATAACGAGATGATTGTGTTCCAAGTTTGTTGGCTTTATTTTTAAAGGTTAACTAGGTCCTGCAGTTGTCAGAGTGTGATGCGAAATGATTTTTTTTTTTTCTTTTCTAATCCGAGTTTCTAACGCCCACAAAATCACAAACGATTCTTAGTATAGTTAATCTTTGAAACACATACATACATACATGTCATTAGTACAAAGAAAAAAAAGCTTTTATAATCTTTTTTTAGATAAGAAAACTCTAAAGGTAATTAAATTTCTCTTTTTTTTTTATATTGTCACAAAATTAAAAATTAAAATAATATTTAAAATATAAATGCATGTATAAATTAATATAAAAACTTGAGGATTTGATAATTAAAAGATAAATATATATTTCAGCACATTATTAGTACAGCAATGAGGAAAAAAAAAAAAAATTATGGTGACAAAAAAATGCCACATTTAATATACTCGAAACAATACATTTTTAATGAAATACGAGAACTTCGTACTGCTGGTGTGCATGTTCTTGTCCATCAAATGGAATGTAACAAACGCCATGGCTTGGATGTACTTTTCCAATCGTCAATGTTCCATTATGTTCAGCACGTCCTGTGTACAAAGTTTCACCATCTGAGGTTTTTCCTGATGGAACAGCATCACTTGGTACCTCACCGTTTTGACTGTGTTGCCAGTCGATTTCTTTGTGACAGAGAATCTGATATAACAAATAAAAAATTATGTTATTGGTGACGTTGATTTATATAAAATTAAATACTTTTATTATCTAAAAAATTAATTACCTCAAAGTCTTCTACGTGATGTTCAGTACCTCCAAATGCAACATAAGCTTCATGACGATGTGGAACATATTTTGCTGGCAATAGATCTCCTCCATGGTAAGCACGAGCAACATAAATTTTTGATCCATCAGCATCAACACCACCACATAATGCTGTACTTGGCAATGCATTGCGAGTGCTGGTGGAAACCCATCTGTAACCGACTTGTTAAATCTTCATTTGAGATAATATTCAATGAGGAAAAAATAATAAAACAACTGACGATAGTTGGATCTAAAAAATTTTAACTTACTTGCTGACATGGTGAATTGTTTGAAGTGTTAACTGAGTGGATTGACAAAAAACTGATAAATAATTTGTTGTGTCCACCGCTTAAATACCCTCCCTGTTGGCTAAAAAAAATAAGAATCATAAATTAGTGGTGTCGTGTGGAATAGATTATTAGTCTTTAAACAAAAAATAATTTTTTTTTTCTAGAAATTTCTTTCCTTTTAATTTTTACATTATTTATTTTATCTAATTCGACGCTTTGACGTGACGTCTTCTATCCACGTATTTCGACTATCATTATCAGTAGCCCTTGGCTATTTCGACTTTGAGCTAAACACGTGATCGGTTATTTTTTATTAATTTTTTTCGTTATCTGAATAATATTAAAAATAGTTTTAAAAATAAAATTCAAAGTTCGTCTTTCAAAAACAATTTTTATCATCTAAATTGAATATTATTTGGAAAATATTATAAGTAAATAAAATAGAAAATATTATTTAAAGTTTGTGCTTTTTTTTAAACATCATAAATTATTTACAAGATATTAACAAAAATTCTCGATTGATTATATTAATTTTACATTATTCTTAAATAATATTTTGTGATCCAAGTTGTCGAGGTCTCAATTGTTAACATCATTTTTATTTTACTGTTATAAATAATATAATTTTACGTATTTTTATTTCAAATTTATAATATTATTATTAAAACAAATATTAATGCAATACTAAGTAGAATTAACAAGCTAAAAACTAGACAAGTACGTGGATTATATTTTTGTATTGTAATTTTTAGATTATTTTCTTGCTCAGTCTTTTTCGCTAAATTATTTTTGAAAATATTTTCTTCATAGTGATATTCTGAGGGTGCAGCATAGCCAGATAACGGTGGTGCAAGTTCTTCAAGTGGAGGAAGTGATATTTTTAAAAGCTTGAATAAGAAAAAAAAAAAACTTTATTAGATCAAGTTTTGATTAAAAAATGTTATTTTATTAAATTACTTACTTCTATTTCATCTCTCATGATATATTAATTAATTATTTATTTTTATGGTTTATTATTTTTATTTATTTAGAAAAAAAATAAAAAAATTTATACAGTTATTTTTGTGTTGGTGTGATTGTGAAATAAGCAGCTGTATAAATTTAAAAAATACACCAACACAAATGAATAGATAAACTAATGCATAGAAAAATAATCTATTCATTCATATATGTATTGAAAAAATTTTCAAGTATTGTGATGATTAATTTATATATTTTTCTATCCTTCCCTACTACAACTCGACTTAGTCATTCTACTTGTTGTTTCGAATGACGTTGTGTGACGTTGTAACATAGTCAATCAACGTAGTCATACGACACACAGCTCACACTCGTGCCTGCTATCAACTGAAAAGTAAAATCATTTATAATATAACTATCAAACTGTCAATTCTATTTTTATATTTATTCGTGAATTTAATAATATAATAAAATAATTAACATCATGAACTACAACAACAACAACAGCATGGTAAACAAAAATAGTTTTGATGTAACAAAAAAATAAATTATTGTATAATATTCTTTGATTTTAAATTTACCTTTATTTGTGTACAGGATCCACGTGGAAATAAAAATATGTCAGTACCATTTGGAACTACAATTGGCACACCTGCATCATTGAGTTATCCTCAACAACAAGCACCAATTGGTACACCTTCAGGAATAAATTATCATCAGTAACAAGCACCAGGAATGCATATGCCAAATGGATTTTATGCACAACCAACAGCTTCGTATCCCAATAATGGTCAAACTCAACCAGGATTTTGTGGAACTCCATTAGTCCAGCCAACAGTATATCATCAACAGTTGCCACATCAAATGCCACAACATCATGGTCTTTATCCACAACAAGTAAACACTCATACTGCTGGTGGATATGCAAATCATCCAGTTACCCAGGTACATCATCAAGGCCATCATCATGGGCAACATCATGGGTTACATCATGATATGAATATCAATGTTTATCCTACTCATGTACCCTTGACCTATAAACAACAAAAAAAACTTGAAAAAAAAGCTAAAAAGCAACAAAAGGTAATTGTAAAATTCAAATAAGAACTATAGTCAAGTTTAGAGCATTTTCAATTAATGGAAATTATATATATATATATATATATATATATTTTCTTTTGTTTTTTAATTTTAGAAACGTATGGGTTCATCATCATCATCATCATCGTCATCATCATCAGACAGTGATTAATTCATCAAATTAATAGCAAATAGAGTAACACCCTAAAATCTATGACTATTAATACCAATTTATTCTAAAAAAATTGTGTTAATAATTTAACAATTGTTTCGAAAAGCTGCTCTATTTTTTTCTTGTAAAAATAATTTTTTCATATTTTATTGTCAACGAAAATTCTCTAATTAATTGTTTAACTTATTTGGAATTATAAACAAACTATTGATTTATTAATAATGTTGTTGTATTAATTTTATTCTGCTGTTCTAAATGGAGGATTTATATTTAGATTATTAAAGTTAAAATGAAAAAAAATAAAGTAAACAAATACAAGGTTTTTTTTTTGGTTTGTCCAATTAAAAATAATTATAAATTTTATTATTAATAATATAAAATATATATACAATAAATTAATAATACTGATTTTTTTTTTACATTTGATTCAGTTTAACCTATTGACTATGATATTGATTAACAAATTTGGCTTTCATTTTATTTTTAATTGAATCAATCCAGTTTCCCCAATGGACAGCTTCAGCAACTTTAAGGATTCCTGTTAAAATTAAAAAAAAGTACAGATTAATATTTTGCAATATTGTTGAAAATTAAACTAATTTAGTATTTTTAATATTATTAATTTAAACTTACTAAAAGGTTCAGTTGGACACGGAAAACAACCAGAATGCGTCTGTAGTCTTGGAGATGGTTCCCTCTTTCTTGGAGTCATCAGAAGAACGTTTCTAAATCATAAAAAAAGTCAAACTATTATTAACAAATAAAAATAAAATAATAAATCAATTATTTGGTGCATTTAAACAATATATTTACCTTATGTTCTTCTGCTACGGCGAATCCACTGAGCTCCGGGTTCTCTCTAACCATTCTTTCGACTTTATCTTCAGGTTCCTCGTCATACGCAAAAATCCTATTCATTCCTCTATCTGGTCGCACAAATGGAATTGCTATAGGCTCACTTTGATTTAGTTGTAGATATCTCATATTTATTTCACTGGATGAAGCGGAAGAAATTATTGTTGGATTCTGAAAAAAAATTACATTTATTATTTAATTGTATATAAAAAAAATTTTTTTTTTTGATTATTTATTATTAGCATTAATATTTTAAACTCACTTTAAAATTTGGAGCCATTTCCACTTGTTTTTATTAACTTTTTGAACGAAAAAAATTGCACAGATGATAAACACAAGAGATGTTGTTGCATCAAAGGTCCAGAAGACACTGAGGATTTTCGCTATCTATGCTAATATTCGGCAACACTTTTCGCAGGGAAATTTTAAAAAAAGGGGAGGTTGCACAGGAGAAAAAAATTTGTTTGGAAAAAAAAAAAAAAAAAACAAACAGTAGCTTAAGACCCAATTGTTCACAAGACCCCCTGCCAGGTTTTATCTCGAAAAGTAAAATTTTACATGTGATCATGATGGCGTAGACTAAGCTGTTA
>JAPYYR010001624.1:0-13954 GCA_030523065.1 Aphidius colemani
AAAATAATTTTTAAAATTAATAAAAATAAAAAAAAATTATATAAATTAAATACAATATTTAATATAATTTGTTTTTTTTTTTTTTTTTTTTTTAAATTATTTTACAAAAAATGCCAGTTATTTTTAAATAATAAAAATTAATTAATTATACACAGGTATTATTATAAACAATAATTTGGGGAAAAAACATCCAACCTAAAGTAGCATTGATAAATTATTTGCTATTTAAAAAAATAATTAATTTTACAATAATCTAGACAATCTCAACAATTAAAACAAAAAATACAATTGAATTCATGCGCCTTGCGAATTATTATCTATAAAAAAAAAATGTAATTAATTGTTATTTTGCGGCTTTTTTTCTTAATTGGTTTTTTTTTTTTTTAATCAACATCAAGTACTTACGGAATTTCGAATACAAACGGGCACACGTAAAATGGGTATATATAATTTTTATTGTACACAGATGTTTTTTTCTTATCAATTTTGTGTTTTTAGCATTGATGCTTTGTTAATTGCGTAAATAAAAATGCATCCTCCGGTTGTTCCACGTCGAAAAAAGCTCGTAATAATTGATAAAATTATACAGTAATTTCATTTTATTTAATAAGAAAAATAATAATATCGAGCTTGACATAGAAATGAAACTACCGGTTTCGATAACATAACAAAAAATCAAAATTTCAAAATAAAAAAAAGACGAGTTTTAATATTTGGATTTAGGTTTTTTTCGGTATTTTAAAAATATGTTTATTTGCATTTGTTTTTTGTGTGTGTTCATTGTAAAATTTACCAGACGACGAAATGGTGGCAACAGTATTTCGATTGATGATTGAGTTGACCGATGTAAAACGATTAAATAAACGACACGTTGTTATTCGGGGTGAACGCATAACTGGTAAGGGTGATGACGGCTGATGAACGATGATACGTTTGGGTTTTGTCGTAATGATGTTTGTTGATAATTTTCTAGTTGATAATGGTGATTGTTGAACAGCTGTCACAAATACAGTTTGATGATGAGCAACAAGAGGCCCCACACGCAGCTCGTTGCTCCAATAAACAGGGGCACTTTGTAGTCTAGAAATCAGAATTGCATACCGTGCCGGCAACATCGGGTTACTTATTCTTCACATTAATATATATCAACCCCATTTTTATTTTGACTAAAGAATTTAATTAACTCAAATTAAAGAAGCTACATGTCAATAACTTTTTACAAAATTCATTTAAACAAATTTTTATTATAATTCAATTCACTCAATTGAGATATTTTAATAATAATTAATATTATTATTAAATTTATAATTTTTGGGGATGATTTTCTGACTCTGTACTGTCAATTCTAATTTCTTAAGTTTCTACAATATCAATATTATGTATGTATAATTATAATTATATATAAATAATATATATTTTAAATTATAAAGAAAAAAAAAAAGAAAAGTTCATTTAATTTCTAATTACTGTTCAATTAAATGGTATTTTTTTTTTTCAATTTTTCTTTTTCTTTTTATATATGCTTATTTTAAATTTGTCTATCAACTACAAACATGCTCAATGGTTTTTCGTGCTTGACTACATTTTATTAAACTACAAGAGAATTTATGTAAATTTAAGAAAAAAAAAAAAAATTAATAAAATAATTGACGGATTTTTTCACGAATTTTCCAGGTAAATTTAAACAAAAAAAACTTGAATAAATTATTTTAAATATTTTGTATTGTTTAATGATTAATTTAGTCGTGAAAAATTCCTCGAAAAAAAGTCATAAATAATTATAAAATCTACTTAACTACAACATGCAATAGTTACGACTAATAATTATTTATAAAGAAGAGAAAAATATATAAAATATTTGATTTTCTGAGATATATAATTAAGATAAATATTTGCTGTTTGAGTTTATAAATGAATAATAATGTAATAATATTTATTTATCGACCAAAAAACCAACGTGAAAAATTGAAATGCTTCCAAATAACATAAACAGCATGCACGGCTGTTGTATGAGTGACAACCATAAATAAAATATATTCATATGAAATATTTTTTTTAAAATAATTAAATATTATAAATTTTTTAATATTTTTGGTATTTTTAATTGTTTTACTATTGGAATTGTACTTACAACCATCTGTTGAATCAATGCGTGATTGTAATTCCTTGATTTGTAATTCTTTTCTTTTAGTCTCATGTGACATTGAATCAAGACGTTGTCTATGATCTCGAAGTTCTCTGAAAATTTAAATGAAATACATTTGTATTATACAAAAATAATATTTAAAAGTTGTTGATAATAATAATTGATTAACATACTTTTGTGCAGCAATAAGATCTGATCTTGTTTTAGTTAATTCTTCAGATATTGCTTGTTTAGCTTGTATTTCACTTTGTAATGAACTTTGAAGATTTAATAATTCCATTTTATCAAGTTTTTGTGATCTACGATTACGCCAATTTTTATCATTAATTGTTGATGTTGAACCAACACCACCAACACCACCAGTATGTTTTAAAAATTCAAGTTCTTCAGTCATTTTAGTTGCAAGAGCTTGTAAATAACCACGTGCATCTTTTTCATCAGAAACCCATTGAATTATCTCAGTTATTTGTGCTTCCCATTGTGCAATTGCTTCTTTTTTATTTCTAAGTTCTTCATATTCATCTTCAATTTGACGTCTTTCATTTTGTATTCTATTAACACTATCTGTTACTGAATTTAATTCAATAATTAATTTTTTATTTTCTTCAGCGAGCATTATTTTTTCACGTTCATGACGTCTATTTAATTCATTTATTGTCTCTTCACTGTCTGTTATATTTTCTAATCTAGCAGCATCAAGTTTATCTTTTGTTAATTGTATTTCACGTTCAAGTAATTCTTTTCTTGTTTCTGAATCATTTAATTGTTCTTGCAAGCTACGTATTTCAATATTATGACGTGATTGTTGTTGATTTAAATTTTCATTATATTGTACTTCTAATTTTTCAACTTCTGATTTTAATCTATTTATTTCTTGTGTTGCTAATACATTATTTGTACTGGCATCATTAGCAGCTGAACGTTGACGTATTTTTTCAGTTTCTTCTTGCATTTGTTTACAATATTCTTCACTTCTTTCACGTAATTTACGTTCTTTACTTGTTTCAGCCATAGCTTCTTCAACTCTATTCTCTAATTCTCTACGTAATTTTTCAGCTTTACGTATATCATGACGTAAACTATCAACTTTTTGCATAACAACTTCAAGTTCTTCTTCTTTATCACGTACTTGACGTGAAAATTTTTGTTTTTGCTGACGTAGTTCAGATAATTTATCAGTAACTTCAGTATATTCAGCCATTGCTAATTTTCTTTGTGTTAAAGCATCTTTAAGTTCTTTATCTTGTAATTTATATTTTTCTTGTAAATCTTGTTTTTCTTTTATTATTTCTTCTTTTTCATTTTTTAATAATCTTATTAATTTTTCTAATTCAGCTAGTTTTGTTGTATCACTATTATTATTATCATTAATAATATTACGGTTTTCACGTTGTGGTAATTCCATTGTTTTCAATTGTAGCTCTAATTCACAATTTCTTTTAGTTAATGTATTTATTTCATCTTGTAATTTACGTGTCGCATTATTTGTATCTGGTGATGATGTCGTTGTTGTTGTTGTTGTTGCTGCTGTTGCTGCTGCTGCTGTTATTGCTGTTGATGATATACTTTGACCAATTTGATTTTTTAAATCATCAATTGTATCGAGTAATTTTTTATTTTCATCTTCAAGCATTTTTTTAGCTGATAATGGTAATACCATTTCACACTTTATATTATTTGTTGTTGTTGTTGTTGTTGTTGATGATGTTGATACAGTTAATGTACCTAAATCAGATATACAACTGCCTTGTGTAAAACTAAAACCAATAAATGGCAAATGCAATGCTGAAAATGCTGAATTTGCTGATGGTGGTACTGCATCTGAGCTACGTACATCAGTATCATCAACATCAAAATTTGATGTATCTGTTGGTGATGATACTTCTGGTATATATGGTGCAGTACTATCTCTCAATGTATCCCAATTAAAATTATCAAACCATGGATGTTTTTTAAAATCATCAATACCATTTTGTCCAAGACGAAATTCTGAGCTACATATTAATTTTTTCATTAAATCTTTTGCTGAATCAGTAACATCAAAACCATCATCAATTGGAAAATCAAATGAGTTTTTATGATTCATTATTCTTCCATATGTTTCAACAAGAGATTCAGCATAAAATGGTGTTTCACCATAAAGCATTTCATACATACATACACCAAGTGACCACCAATCACATTCTGGTCCATATCTACCTTGTCCATCTTCCATTGCCTATAATAATTATTAAATATTTAATTGATTATTAATTTTTATTTAATTTAATAGTAAAATAATGATGATAACGATGATAATAATAATGAAATTACCCTCAATATTTCTGGTGATATATAATCTGGTGTGCCAACAGCTACATTACTTTGTACAGTACCATCTTCAAATAATCTTAAACATGATCCAAAATCAGCTAAACGTATATGACCATTTGCATCAAGCAATACATTATCTGGTTTAATATCACGATGTACATAACGTAAAGTATGTATTGATGCAACAGCAAGTATCATTTCAGCAATATAAAAACGAGCCATATCCTCAGGTAATCTGTCTTCAAATTTACTAAGTAATGTTAATAAATCACCACCACAATAATAATCCATAACTAAATAAAGATTATTGTCATCTTGAAATGCATAATGAAGATTTGTAATCCATCTTCTATCACCATAAACTAATACATCACGTTCTTCTCTAAAACATGCTGTCTCAGCACGTTTAAGCATTTCCCATTTATTTAATATTTTCATTGCAAATACTTTATCTGATTCACGCATTTTAACAACACATACTTCACCAAATGCACCACGTCCAATAACTTTAACAATATCAAAATCATCACGTGATAATTGTAAATTTTTAATACACGTTGCAACTGGTTTAACAAACTCAATAAAATCAGATACTGTTTTTTCACGTCTCAATGATGAATTACAACATTCATCATAAAGTATTAATAATACATCAATCAATGTTTCAATTGAAAATGTATGACCCATACGACCAACTTCAATTGGGCGAGTTGTAAATAATTTTTCAAGTTGACGTAATCTACCACTAACACCTGGATCAACATAAAAATTACAATATTGTTTATTTCTCTTCACATTATTAATTATAATTATTAATCATTTTCTTTATAAAAAAATTTATCAATAAACTTACCCGTGGACACAATGTCCGTGGGTGTTTTAAATGTATTATCATCTGTGTTGTCCATTATTTGTGGTAACTTAATTGGTGGACCTTCACCACAATCCCTTGGTGATATTTCTGTCATTATTGTACCGGTTGATAATAACAACCTCACTCATACACAGCCACATAACTAAACAATCCTTTCACTATAATTTAACAAATAAAAAAAAAAACAAAAATCAATCAATACAATAAAAAAAATATTATTTATTTAAATGCAGAGGTACAAATGTTTTTCTAAATAATAAAATCATCTATGAAGCCACATAAACATTACGTAACTCTATTAATAAAATCCATGTCATATTTCATTTTTTTTTTCTTTTTTTTTTAATTAAAAATTTAAAGCTATCGGATATTAAAATCAACCCTCTTCCAATGACTCACACTGATTTCGTATATTAGGAAAACATATAGTAGATTTTTTTTTTGTTTTTTATGTCTAGAAAAAGATAAAGAGCAAAAGAGCCAAATAATGATAATAATTACGTCAAAATAACAAAATGAAAAAATAGATAAATAAGAGACTTATGAATAGGGTCTTGAAAGTTGATTATAAAAATAGTGTGCAATGGTTTAGCAGTGAGTGGTATGTGACAATCGCGTGTGGATTTTGTCGACTCCAAATGCGGATAAACTCATTACAGTACAATATATATATATACATACTAAAACACAAATAAATTTATGTACAAATTCATGTTATACAGCTTACAATGTATAAAATAATAATAAATAAATAATAATAATAATATGTACCTATAGTTTGTCAATAAATATATTTTGTTTTTTTGTTTTCATAATCTTTAAAAAACCATTTGTTAAAAATTTAAAAATAAATGTTTAATAATACGACACAAATAGAAAAGAAAAGAAAAAAAAAAAAAAAAACATCACACTATTTTTTTTATAACTCTAATAAATTTTTCATTTCCATGATTTGTTTAATTATAAAAAAAAAATCACTTATGCATGCACATTTTACACGTAGGTATATAAGTAGTTAGAGGACAATATTTAATGTCAATTTATTTATTTATTTTTTATATAGGTGTATATACTTATGCATGATATTTGTCATTTTTTGTTTATTATTATTATAAGACACACACAAAAGAGACAGAGAAAAAAGAGACTTGTCGTTATGATAAATCGCGTTAATATTTTATTATAATTTATTGAAATTATGATATTTGTTTATTTCAATAGTTTTAATTAACACACACACACACCGTTTGATTATCTCAAAACATTGCAGTGGCACTTTTAAGCCCCTAGAAATTTTGGCTGACCCCCTGACTCACATATACATCACAACATTTGAACGTGTGCATTATGAGAGAGGAAGAGAGAGAAAATAGATTAAAAAAAAGCTCTCTCTCTCTTCCATTTTTTTTTTGCGTTGATACGTAGTGTGAATTTATATCGTCAGAGGGCAATAGTGTTGATTAATTAAAAATTATTTAATTAAAAGATAGCGCTTTATGATTATTCTCCATGGAGAATTTGAGCGGAAATATTTGAAATTGTATAAAATAAAAAATAATAAACTTGACTTAATGCAATTTTAATAACCCTTTAATTAAAATTTAAACAAACTTTTTTTAATTTTGAAATTACTATTTTAAATTGTAATTTTTTTTTTTTAATCAAAAAATTATCAATTGGAGAATAAAATAAATGATAATAATGCAATTTGGAATTAAACATTCAGTGGAATTATTTAATAACAATTCAACTGTTAATTTTATTGATTCAAAAAATTTTTAATTAATTTATATGTTATTTTTACACATATTTTTTTTTCCTTATCTCATGTAAATATTATTTATATATTTCGTAAATTATGTTCTCGAAAAGTCTCGAATATACTCGAATTTTGCACTCTTTTTTTTGTTGCGCACAATCAAAAATAAAAAGTGGTGGGAGAATCTACCTGATTGTCACTTCACTTGTTATCCATTTTCTCTCTCATTCTCAGTACCATATTGCACCATTGCGAGAAAGGCCACTTGGCTGTTCTCGTTATCAGTGCTTAAATTTATTTGTCAACGAATTATCACATCATGCTAATGAGCTATAATCCAATTAAAATTATTGTTAATCATAAAACGTGTAGTGGATTTAATATACGAAAGTGCATAACAAGTAGAACAAGACACTTACCATCTTGATTATATTTAAAATATAAATAATCATTGTTTTTACATAATACATTTGAAGGTTAATTAATAGCAAAAGTTAAATCATCACATATTGTGTCCAAAAAGTTGGTAAATTTTTGTTTTTATTTAAATCAAATTAAAAATGCCAGCTAAAGGAGATAAAAGAAAAGGTAACTCAATATGTTGTCAGATTTATTTTTAAGATATTTTATTGTTCTTATTTTTATTTTATTTTTACTTTATAAATATACACAGTTATAAGTGTGTATGTGTTTGTACTTTGGCCTGATTTGGCCACATGGTGGTGGGCCAACAATATTGAAGCAAAAAAATGATAAACAATTTGATATTTACATAGTTACCTAAAATGGCCGTAAATAATAAGCATGTTATATAATTTAAAAATGAAAATAAATATTGACTTTGCTTTAGTTATGTAATTAATGTTTTTAAATTTTTTTAATTTTTTGTTTTAAAAAATACAGGCCGTATACGTGGTAAACGTGCTGAAGGATCAGATGATGAATACAACAGTAATGATGGTGCAAGTTGCAGTTCTGAGAATAAAAGTGTTGATGTTGACATTGATACGAATGACAATGATGATAATAATAATCAACAAATGTTATTTGAAGATAAATTGAAACAAAAAATTGATGATATGACTGATAAAAGTGTAAAAACAAGAATTGAGTCATTTCTTGCTATTGAAAAAATATTTGCGACAAAAGTATTATCTGAATTTGTTGATGAACGTAAAGCAACATTATCTGATGCTATTGAAAGAGCATTAAAGAAAGGTGAAAGCCAAGAAATTATTATTGCTGCTAAATTAACAACATCATTGTGTATACAACTTGGAGCTTATGATACAACTGAAATTATATGGGAAAATTTTAAACCAATTCTTATGACAATTGCTAATGATCATAGTGCTTCACCAAATGTCAGAGCTGAGGTAATTAAATTAAATTAAACTTTTTATATTTAATAAATAATAAATTTATTAATCGTTTTTTCTTTTGATTAACAGTGTTGCTGGGCTTTGGGCATAAATCAATTTTTAACATGTGATGATGATCTTGAATCACTACAACTTTTAACCCTATTTTATAATATTTTTTGTGGATCATTTTTAAAAGGTGATGGTAGTGTAAAGATATTATCAAGTGATGTACATTCATTACATTCATCAGCACTTGGTGCATGGACATTACTGTTAATAGAATTATCACCATCAAATTTAATTAAATATTTAACAACAATAAAATCACCAAATTCAATAACACCACTTGAAGGCTTATGTGAATTATTAAATTCAACATATCTTGAAACACGTGTAACTGCTGGTGAAGCATTGTCAGCAGTTATTGAAATAACACGTGATTATACTGATGATTTTGAGGATGAATTACCATATGACATTGCTGATACACTTGAAAATCTATCAAAGGATGGAACAAAATATCGTAATAAAAAGGATCGTAAAGAGCAAAGAGCTGAATTTCGTGAAATGCATAAATATTTTACTGATGATGTTGTACCAAGTGTCCATGTTAAATTTAATACAAGAGAAAAATTATATTTTAATACATGGAAATCACGAATACAATACAATGCACTTTGTCGTCCACTTGGTCCTGGTATCAATACACATCTTGCTGATAATATGATGTTGCGTGATATGTTCCAACTTGGTCATCGTGTATCATCACCACTACCTAAAACACAAAAATCAACTAAACACGAAAGAACATTGCAAAATGCTGCTGCTTTTAAAGCTCGTACCATTCAACGTAGTCGTAATCGTGACATTCGATCAGCTGATTGCTATGCATAATCTCATACGACCGTCTCTGCTGCTATGGCTCAATGAATTTTTTAATTTTTGACTTGTAACGTTTTATTTGTTTAAATTGATATTTATTAAAATTATTCATGTTTTATTTTTCATATTATGTGTCATGTACAACCAGTTGTGGCGACTAATATATATATTATCTATAAGCAACCAGTTTTCTTTTTTTTTTTTTTTATTATGTTTTAGTCTTTATTTTTCGCTTTAAACTTTCACTTGAAACTTACCTATATTTTTTTTTACTGTTATTATTTAACAATAATAATCATAATAATAAATATAGCAAAATTAATTGGATAAATATTATTAATAAAGTACAGTATCCTCGAAAAATACAACATTTTTTTATTATTAATCCAGTCGTTATATAAATTTACATAAATTTTATTAATTATATATTATTATAAAAAAATTTATATAATTATTACACATGTAAATTTATTTTTTGATTTATAAATTCTTTTTCCGATAACATGTTCCATCTGTAGCCGAGTATTTTTGATACTTCACACTCTGTTTTTTCATATGAACTTGAATTTATTTTAATCCATTGTTCATGTTGTTCACTCGTGTCTGTTGTTATATTTTTCCATAATTTATCAAATTTTTTTAATACATAATTACGTCTTACATAGAGACATTTCAATGACTTTGTTGTTGATGCAATTTCTAAAATTGTACTTGTTGATATTTTGTCTCGAATCATCTATAAATAATATAATATGTAATTAACTTTTATAATTTTGGCTAAATAAAATATATATACAAAATTATGCAAATAAACAGAAATTTTAATTTACCAGTGTATGAATATTTGGGCTGCTCTGGCAAAGTTGTAAAATATTTTCATCGCATCTTTTTGAAGAATTACGATCTTGATAATATTTTGATAAACCTTTGATGGCAAAGACTTGAATATTTGGATAAAATATTATCGATTGGCCGAGTAAAATTGACGTTGAAACCTTAAATATTATTTGTTATTATTAAATCATTTAATAGTTGTTAATTTCATCTTTAAATTATAAATAATTACTCGATCAAATGGATTATTCAATACAATACTGTAACATGGTATCATACTGTGTCCTGGAAATTCAATTGGTAATTTTGTCTCCGTTTTATTACTTTCAATTTCAAGATGTACTTTTAATGTTGGATTATTTTTTCGTAATTTTATCCAGCTGTTATTTTTTGGCTGGAAAAAAAAATATATATTTCCATTATATTTAGTCAATATAATTTAATGATTTTATTATTACCAATTTGACAATATCTGATGCAACTGGTGAATAAATATTTTGAAAAATATGAAGATGCTCTAACTTGGTGCAGCCAATCAAGTCCAAAACATCAGCATCAATATTTTGTGGGCTAACAATTAAAACCTTCAAATAATAATCGGAAAAAAAAAATAAAGAATAATAAAAATATTTAACAATAAATAAATAACTAAAACTAATAATTAATAAATATTAATTTACATTTAAATTTATAAATACTCCAATATGTATCAATGGACAATAAAATTTTGTGGCATTAATTAACACAAGTTTTCTTAATGTCTCAGTGCAATTGATACAAATTTCATCAAGTAAAACAAGTGCCTCTTTGGAGTCAAGCATCAAATCAACAAATTCCAATATTTTTAAATTCAAAAAACAAGCAGCAAGTCTTTTGAGAGCTGCTAATATTTCACCCCCAGTACCAAATATTTTTATTTCTCCACGTTTATTATCACTGGCCATATTACATGGAAATTTAAACTTTAAACAACGTACATTTGTACCAACAGCATTATCAATGTCACTTGAAAAATCACAACCAAGATGACGTTCAGCGTACCATGACATCATGCTCATGAATTGATACAACTGTTGAAAATTATTAGTCGGTTCAAGTATCAATGTTTTAAAGTTTCTTCCAATTTTATTGAAACATGTTGATGCTCTAATGTGATCCAGCACATATTGCCAACCACTGTAGTAATTAAATTTACCTCTTGTCAAAGTTGTATCATCAAGAACAAATGTTGACCATACTTTTGGCAATTTAAATGCTCGATACCAATTTTTACAAGCAAGTGAAGCATAATAACGTTCTCGTCTTGTTAAATATTCATATATTTGTTCTAAAATAATATCTGGCAATTTATTCCATGCATCTTGATAGATATTACTATTATTTTCTATTATATTTTTATTTATAATATTTATATAAACACCTGGTAAAAATATAAAAAAGTTAATTTTCATTTTTCATCAATTGAACATCAAGTAAATAAAAATGCTCGAGTTATTTTTAAACTTCAAATTGAACAGTGTGTGTTGGATAATTTTAGAAATTTTTCAACTGCCCGGGTTGTTGGTAAAACGAAAAAAAAAAAAAAATAATTAACTTCATGATTTAAAAATGTATTTAAAATTTTTTTTGATATTTTTTTTTTATTTTTTACATTACCTTTCTCTTGTATGTTATCATTAAAATTCCAGTAGTGATAATTTTCACTTAGTTCCATGGTGAAAGGGTAAAACACTGAGTGAGGATCAAACACTGCTGAGTGTATTTTTCATTGTTTTTTTATTTTTATTTTTATTATGTAAATGCAGTTTTATATTTGCTCTGTTGAGTTGTGGTTGCACACTCACTGAGACAAACACATTTTTCAAGCTAATTGAAGATTAAAAAATTTAAACATCAAATAGACACTTAATTAATTAATCAGCTTGAAGAACTAATTGTTTATTGAGTCATTTTTTTAAATTTAAATAGCTAATTATTTGGTTGAACTAATATTTATTGCCTATCAAATTTAATTATTTAAAAAAAAATATATATTTAATCATTTATTTCATTTCTAAGATATTATACACTGTAAAGTCTTAAATTGTTTGTGGATCAAATATAAATAAATAAACCAAATTTATTTAATTTTACTTTATTAAAAAACATTATTTATTTATTATAAACGATAGATTATTATTTTAATATTTTAATTTCAATAAAGTAATGAAAATTAGTGCTAAAATTAATCTTCAAGCTCACCAGCAGCCATAGCGTCATTGTAAGATTTACCTCCTTTTTGTTCTGGATCAAGTTTAATCATGTCATCAATACGAAGAATTGTAATGGCAGCTTCAGTTGCAAATTTAAGTGATTTAATTTTTGATATTGCTGGTTCAAGTATACCAGCTTTTTTATTATCTCTAACAGTACCCTCAACAAGATCAAGACCAACCCATTTTAAATTGGCATGTTCAACTTGTGTCTGTGATGAATTATGATGAGCACGAAGTTTAGCAACAAGATCTGTTGAATCTTGTGCAGCATTGACAGCCAATGTTTTTGGAATAACTAATAATGATTTTGCAAATTCAGCAATTGCCAATTGTTCTCGTGAGCTTAATGTTGTTGCAAAATTTTCTAAATATATTGATAGTGCTGCTTCAACACAGCCACCACCAGCAACGACATTTTTACTTTCAAGAACACGTTTAACAACACAAAGTGCATCGTGAATTGATCTTTCCATTTCATCACAATAATAATCATTTGGTCCACGTAATATTATTGATGCTGCTGTTCTTGCTTTTGGTCCTTTGATAAGAAGTAATTCGTCATCACAAACAACTTCTTGTACAACTTCAGCAGCTTCACCAAGATAACTTGCTTCAAAACTTTCATCACCATCCATATTTGTTAATGATGTTAAAAATTGTGCACCAGTTGCTTTTGCTATTCTTTTTAAATCAACTTTTTTACATCTTCTCACAGCCATAACACCAGATTCAACAAAATATTTAAGACAAAGATCATCAATACCACCAGATAATAGTATAACATTTGCACCGGCATTTATTATTTTCTGAATTCTTTCTTTGGTGATATCAATTTCACGTTGACGTACACCTTCTAATTTTGCTGGATCATTAATAAGTACTTCAACACCCAATTTCATTTTAGTTTTTTGTAAGGAAAAATCTAATATTGCTATTTTAGCATTCATTATTTTTTTTGGCATAGCTTGTGATGCAACAATACAATTTAATGCATATCCTTGAATAAGCATTGATTCTCTAACACTTTTACCATGTGCTTTCAATACATTAACAGCTTTTATTGGATATAAATGTCCACCTTTACCATCATTTATTTTAATAGCATATGCTGCCTCAACAACCATATTGCCAAAGAAGCTTGAATCAGCACCAATGATTTTACTTGACATTGATGTTTTAGCAACATTTACAATTGCATCACGATCAAGTTCTTCAACAGATATTGTCAAATTTTCTTGTATATATTTACATGCTTCTTTACAAGCTAAACGATAACCACTTATAACTGATGTTGGGTGTATATGTTGTTGTACCAATTCATCAGCATTTTTTAATAATTCAGCAGCAATTATAACGACTGATGTTGTTCCATCACCAACTTCAACATCTTGGAGTTGTGCAAGTTCAGCAGCAACACGAGCTGCTGGATGATCAATTTGAAGACTTGCAACAATTGTTGCTCCATCATTTGTCACTGTTACTTCACCAATATCATCAATTAGCATTTTATCAAGACCCACTGGACCC
>JAPYYR010001625.1:0-13944 GCA_030523065.1 Aphidius colemani
AAAAAAAAAAAAAAAAAAAAAAAAAAAAAAAAAAAAAAAAAAAAAAAAAAAAAAAAAAAAAAAAAAAAAAAAAAAAAAAAAAAAAAAAAAAATTAAAAATTAAAAAAAAAAAAAAAAAAAAAAAAAAAAAAAAAAAAAAAAAAATAGACAATGTACAATGAGTTACAGTGGAAATATGCCAGATTGGCATCAATATAATCCACCATCATCACTCCAGTCAGGACGAGTTGGCGGACCAACTGTATCATCATCATCACAAAATGTCAATTCAAGTCATCATCATCATCATCATCATCACTTATTATCAAGTAGTATAAGTCCACCAACTGGAACATTGCTTGATCGTAATACTTTGACAAAACATCCAAAAAATAATGATGTACATTATTCAACAAGAAATTATCCTGGACAATCTGAATTGGCTTTATCATTGACATCATTGTCAACAGCAACAAGTACTTTAAATACAAATATTACAACGACTTGTTCTCAACCTTTATCAAATTGTATGAGTCATCATTATGGTGGTACATCATCGTCAACATCATCGACAATTGATCCACGTCTAATATCTGCCGGTCTTAATGATAATAACAATAATGATTTATCAGGACAATTATCATTACCACCACCACTATCACTACCCCCAACAAATAAAAATAATCAGCCATCCAATTATACATCAAATTCAACAATTATAAATGGACAAAATGAAACAATTTCACCTGGACGTGTTGGTGCTAGCTCTGGGGGTAACGTTGTATGCAAGGCTCCATGCTGTAATCATGATATTAATAATATTATTCCTTATCAACATTGGGGAGATAAATATAGTCAATATAATCACCAAGCAAATACTATATCATTTCGTGAACCACCATCATTGAAAACATCAAATCAACATTCAAATGAAAGTCGACGTTATATTACAACTGCTACAGATTTTAGAAAAGAATGCCTTGAAAAAGATTTAGTACAACCATTACCGTTATCATTATCATTACCACTACCACTACCACTACCAATGCCATTACCATTACCACCTTCTCATTTACATTCACATATTCATCCTCTTATTTCCCTGCCATCTTCATCATCATCTACATCATCATCTCCATCTTCTTCATCTCCATTATCAACATCAATACCATCAAATTTAACACCAGCAATAACATCATCAGTATCTTCTTCTTCTTCTTCTGCTTCAATTGATATTTATCGTCGTCAACTAAATAGTAATCATCATCACCAACAACAGCAACAACAACATCAACATCAAGATTATAATAAATACCGTAAAGATGTTGCATCAAAAAATTATCAAACACAAAATTTATTACCAAATTATCCAATACAAAATTATAATTATCCATTAGATTATCAAAAATCTCCATATACAGTGAATAAAGATTATTTTAAACGTGCTAATCCTACAACAATAACAACGACAACAACAACAACAACAACAGCAGCAGCAATAACAACAACAACACATTCAACAAATGGTTCAATAATGTTACATGGTAATAATAATCAAAATACAAGTGGTATTATTAAATATTCTGACCAACAACAACAACAACAACAACAAATTACTATTGAACAACAAAAATATAATACAAAACAATTAAATCAAAATTCAATTTCAACGTCTTCATTAAATTTACAAAATTCTTATTATAATTCTCAATTATCAGCAAAAAATAGTGGCTGTTTATCATCAAGAGACTATCAAGAATCACAATTACCACCAACACAAATACAAAATCAGCCTACAAGACCTCTGCCAGTACAACCAGTGTCATCATCAACTTTGATTCATGGATCATATCAAAAATATCATGCATATCAACAAAAAATTGCAATGCACAGATATTCAATTGAAAATCATTTGCAAGCCATAATGCGAACACCTGGTTACCGATCTCATCCAAAATATCATGAATATGTTATGCGACATAGAGAACTTGTTAGATTACAACAGAATATTGATTATCAAAATGTACTTCACGAAACAGCGAAAATACCATCAACAAGCCCAAATACAATCAATGCAGTTATTACAACAAGTACAACTGGTACAAGTAGTACAATAACAACTGCTACTTCTACTGCTATTACATCATCATCAACGACATCATTACCTCCAATTAATTTACAATTTGATCACAATGGTATTTTAATAAATCCACCTTATCAACATCATTTTCAACAACAACACCACCAACACCGCCAGCAGCAGCAGCAGCAGCAGCAACAACAACAACAACAACAACAACAACAACAACAACAACAACAACAACAACAACAACAACAACAACAACAACAACATCAAATACCAGGATATCTATATTCTGGCAGTAACAATACTATTTTACCAACTAGTAATTGTAGTAGTAATAGTGATTTGTTGGCATTTAATAATCGTGAAACTGAAAGTCAAATAAATATTCAAAATAAAAATTCGATACATCCAAATTTTATAAAACAACAACATCAACAATATTATCAAAACCATCTTCACCGTCAAATACAACAACAACAGCATAATAATAGTCAACAAGAACAGACTTTGAATCTTTCAAGACATCCTGATAGTATTCATCATAATATGATGCAACGACAAATCTCACATAATTATCAAATATCAGCTGATAATGAAAGGGATATAAATTATGGTAATCATATTGTTAACGTCGATGGTGTCGTTGATGGTGCATCTTGTCGTATTATTGATACATCATCAATTATTCCAAATACTAGTCAATCAATTATGGATATTAATAATTCACGTGAGTTTGCTAATAAACCGGAACTTGATGTTCGTCAATTTTTGGCCAATTGGGATGAAACTGAAGATGAAGAAGCTGCAGCAGCAGCAGCCGCAGCAATAGCAGCAGCAACTGCAACAACAATTCATAACTTGGTAACAACTGCAGAAATAACAACAACACCATCAACAACAACAACGCCAATGACAAAAGCAACAGAAGTATCAGCATCATCATCACCAAAGTCATTTGATAAAGTAATTAGTGGGACCAAAATTATTCAGCCATCTGAAACATTGAATAATCAATTGAATTTGATTGAAAATTTATCAGTTGTTGATAATCAATTGAACGTATGTAATAATACACCATCACAGTCAGTTGTCATTGAATTGGAAAATAATAATAATAATAATAATAATAATAGTAATAATAATGAATTAAATACCAAAGTACCAGCAAGTGATACACAAAGTGATACATCAAGTACAATTCAAGTTAATATTCCTAAAAACTATGATATAACTGGACTTAAAACAGTTGAAGAATTGGCATGTACTGGAACGATTGTTCAGTGTATACAAAATGATACTGATAACATTCCAACAATTCATATAGTTGATCATTTGCCAGATGAATCAGAACTTGCAACAATACAAACAGTTTATGGAGCTGTAACGTCATTAAGCATTGAACAAATTCAAACTTCATCAACACCAGTTGAAATCATAAGTAATAATAATAATAATAATAATAATAACAATAACAATAATAATAATTTAAATCAACCAAATGACAATTGCTCCAAGACAATCACAGCATCATTCAATCAAAATACTAGTCAAACAGTTTCTTCAAATGATACACATTGTATAGAAAAATCAGATAGCAAAGACAATAACAATAATAGTAACATTAGTAATAATAACAGTAATAATGTTATTGTTGAACACGTTGATACTTTATCAGTTGATACAAATAAAAAATTATTAAGTAATAATAATGAAATTCGAGATCATGATGATCATACTAATGTGAGAAAAAAATTAAATCAATTAAATAACAATAGTGGTAGTGGTGGTAATATCATACTCAGTAACAACAACAACAGTAGCGAGAGTAGCAGTAGTAGCAGTAGTAGTAGTGGTAGTAGTGGTAGTAGTAATAGTAATAGTAATAGTAGTGTCAGTAATAATAGTGGTGGTGCTGGTGATAGCAGTGAAACAAGAAGAAATAAAAATTATCAAAATTTTAAAAAACAAAACAGTTTTACAAATAATCCAGATGAGCTGAGCCTTCCTGATTTACCAACGTCTGGATGTACACCAATATCAACAACTTTAAATACACCAATACATTCAGATAATGAAGAATCATCCGGTAATAATAATAACAACAATAATAATTCAACTACTATTATTAATGAAAATAATAAAAATGTAACTAATATTGAATTAACAACGAATCCAATTGAAGTTATTAAAAATGGTCCAATTATTAGTTTTACTCATTCACCAATCAAAATTGATAATTATGGTAATATAAATCATGAACAACTCAATGAAAAACGTCCAGATGATTCTCTTGATTTTGATTTTAACAGAGATGCATGTAAAAATTCCAATACTTTAATTGAAAATTTTCGAATTGCTCAACAACAACAACAACAACAACAACAAGAGTCTAGCTGCAATAATAATAATAATAAAGAATCATCTTCATCAAAAATTATAAATAAAAAAAAAATAAGTACAACAACAACAGTAGCATCTACAACATCTATTAGTAGTTCAGCTGTTGCTGCAACATCAACACTGGACCCTATACTTAATGACAAATCTCTTGGACAATGTAGCAATGATTTATTTTATTCATCATCTGATCCACTTGTTGGTATGACCACTCCATCAAAATCATCAGATAATAACAACAATAATAATAATAAATTATTAAATACTACAAACACTACTGGAATAAATGTTGACGATACATATGAAACATCTGATGAACTTGATAAACTTTGTAATATTTCATTGGATAGTAATTGTATTATGCAACTTTTACCAGATGATTATCAAGGAACACGACTTTCTGCTACTTGTTCTTCATCTTTATTATCTTGTAAGTTAACAACAACAACACCAACGACATTTAATAATGATAATACATTAAATAAAAAAACCAGTATTGATGAGGTTGTGGCAAAAGAAACAGAAAAAATTGTAGATGAGGATGGAGAAGATGATGACGATGATGATGATGATTGGATTGAAGTAAAGTCAATGGGTGGTAATGTTAATGAGTCTAGTAAAAGTGTTAATCAATTGACAAATTCACAAGATGCCATGGATCTAACAAAACGTGTTGTGTGTTGTGACGATAAAAATACTGCTGCTGATGATAATAATAAAAGTAAAGAACGGAAAATTATTGAATCTTCAGATAAAAAAAATAAGAAAAATTTTCATTCAATTTTCGATACTGCTTCAGAAGATTCACACAGTACAGGATTTGAAGATAATAATAATAAAAATCGCTTGTTATTACTTGAAAAATATCAAAAAAATAAACTGAATATAAATACTGTCAACGAAAATAAAAATAATAGTCTACCCTTTATTGATGATAATGAAGAAAAATCATCATCAATAATAAACATCAATAAAAATATTGTCAATGATTTAAAAGTTGTTAATAATACTAATAGTCGTACACACAAAACTACTGATGTTCAAATTCATCTTTCAAATATCAATGGTAATGATAATTTAAATAACGATGAAACCAATGATAATAGAGGTGCTATTGAAATAAAAATTAATCTTTCACGAATTGAAGACAAAAATCATCGAAATAATAACAAACAAGAAAAAAGTGCTGTTGATAATTTTGAAATTGTTAAAAAACATTGGTTATTTCAATCTGAAATTGATTCTTATTTGCCGGAAAATATATTTAAACGTAGAAGAATATCAATGCCTTGTGATTTAGAAGCCAAAAGACCAAAAAAAATACATCACAATGGAATATCTAAAAGGAGAAAAAGTGGCTGTCATGATTATCGTACTTGTCATAAAAAAAGCTTTAAAAATAAATCAACTGTCGAAAATTTCAAGGAAAAAGAATATAACGATAATAATCAAGATGATGATGATAGAAAAAAAAAGGAAACAAATGATGTTAAAAAATCAACTGTTGAAATGATTCAAGATAAAACAACAGTTGATAATGATCCAACAACAGAAAATAATTTACAATCAAATCAACTGAATTTATGTGAAGAAACAAAATCATCATTTTTGATAAATTCAATAGAATTTGAAACATCAAATAATTATGATTTTGAAGAATTAGCACCAATTGAAAATAGTAATGATCCAGCAGGATTAGTATCACAATTAAATTATGATGATGATGATGAATTAAGTATGGCATCAAAACTTGAAAGAGGTTTACGAATTGGAAGACTTGAAGATTTTGAAAAATATCGTAATCCTTGTGCTACACAAGATGGTGATGATGATAATAATAACAGTAATAGTAATAAAATAAATATAAATTCAGTACCAATATATACAACTAAAGATGGTGCAATAACATATTGTCCAAATCCAAAATATACATATCGTGTACTTATTATGGAAGCTAAAAAACAACGTCATCATAATCGTCGTCATCGTCGTCGTCATCACCATCGTCATCATCATAATCATGGTGTTAATTTATCATCTTTATCGTCACGAGATTACAACTTTATTAAACATTCAACAAAATATTATAAACATAAAAAATTTTATAAAAGACATAATTCATCAACATCAACGTCTTTATCATCAACGTCATCAACGTCATCATCTTCATCAACGTCATCAAGGTCTTCATCATCATTATTATTTAATGATAAAAAAGACAACGAACAACAACAATTTAAATCCACTGAATCGAATAATAAAAAACATTCAAAATTAAAACGATCAGGTAATATTGATGAGTCTTCTAAATATCATCACCGCAATAAAGTTCAGTTGAAGAATAATAATAATAATAATATCAATAAGGCTAAAAATTCAAAACATCATTATGACACTGTTGAAAAGAATAATATTAATTCAAAAGATACAGATAAGTTTAAAAATAAAACTGATAATCATCATAAAAGTAAAAAAAATCATGATAATGATGATGATGATGCTCATATGTCGACACATGTATTAAATGCTAGTGAGAAAACGAACGAGGGTAATTCTAAAATTCTCAATAATCAAGAAGACTTGATACAATTTACACCAGAAAATATTAAAAATTCAATAAATAATAATAACAATCTTGAATTGTTGAATGATCGAGAGTCAACAATTGATTCAATAAATCCAATTGCTATAAATAATGATAATAATAATTATATTATTAATGATAAAAATATAATAACAATGAAACCGCCATCAGTAATATTTGATACTGAACAAGAGTCGCAAGTATTAACTGACAGTGGTCTTGAATCCTCGACAACTTATACTGGTGTTGGTGAAACAATCAAAGATTCAAAAAATTGCAAAATGTGGACAAAAAATTGGGATAATAAAAATATTAATCATAAAAAAGTTGATGTTATGATTTTAAAAAATGAGAAAAAAAATTGTGATCCGTTGATTACAGTTGGTGTTGATATTGAACCTGATTCTTGTCAAATAAACAACATATCAACAACACCAATAATACCATTAATACCAACAACAACAGCAACATTGCCAAATGAAGAAATTAAATCTTTAAATAATAACGATGATAATAAAGAGCTATTTTTATCAAACGATAATATCGAAAAAGCTAAAAAAATTGATAGTCATATATTAAAAGGTTTAGATTTGACTTTTCCAAATAAACATAAAAAATCATCATCAAAAAATACCAACGATGAGAATAAAATTCATAATGAGCCAGTCGCCTTGCCATTGCTATCTACGTCCTTGTCATCATCCTCTTCGTCGTCGTCATCATCTTCATCTTCTTCGTCGTCGTCATCATCATCAAGTGATGAATTACCCAAGCAAGATGATTTAATTATATCTTCTAATATAAACAAGGAAAACTTTTTTGAAAATGACAACAAAAGTGCTCCAAATATTATTGATGAAATAAAAAATACAATTAATGTATCGACAAACCTACCAACAACAACAACAACTGGCAATACAGATAAAGTTGTTAGTTTATTAGATAATTTTGAAAAACCTAATGTGTTAGAAAATACTAGCTTTGAGTCTTCAAAAAAAAACTCAACATCTTTAATTATGGAAGAGACAAGTGAACGACAACAAAGTTTAATTGAACCTGAAGTATCTCAATGTTATAATGATATTAGTTCAACACATATTGAAAAAGAGTGTAATAGTCAATTGAAAAATGATGATACAATGACGACACGTTGTGACGATGAAGATAATAATATTAATAACAACAATAGTACAAGAGTAGTCAATTTTTTATCATCATCATCATCTAGTCAAGAAGCAATTGATGGAATTGATATACAGCAAGTTACAAATAATAATAATAATACACTATCGAGTACATGTGCAAATGATTATTATAATCATCAGGATCAATCAACATCCCAAGTAACAACAAATGTAAGATATCAACAAAAGCAAGATGTTATTTTGCCATTTTCAGGACGAATATCAAGTGAAAGTGAAGATGATTCAAATGCTCAGGATGGCTCACCAATTGGAAATAATAATAATATTATTAATGATGAAAGAAACATTATTGCCAACAACAACAAAAATCCCAGTGATAATAATAGCAACAACAATAATAATAATACAGAAAAACTATTAAATTTTTCTGGTAGAATTTCAAGTCCTGAAAAGCATATTGTTGACAACGCACCATGTGATTATATCCCACTTGATAAACAATCGATAAATGATATTTACAATATAAACGACAATAGAGAAATAACTACACCAAAAGAGAAAAAAAATAACTTGTCCTTTTTCGGATGTATTAAAAGTGACTGTGCTCAGACAAATATCATTGATAAAATCCAAACTATACCAAAATTTATAATTAAAAAATCCGATTGTTGTTCTTCAATGTCATCAACATTTAAGAGTCAAACGAGCAACGACAGCAAATTGTCCTCGTCATTTATACCAAAAATACCAAAAATGATAATTCGTAATGTTCGCTCACGATCTAGTACTCCATCAATTGAAGAAAATGCTGTTGAGTTATCATTACCAAAAGCAAAAACAAAATTTATTATTAATGATGATTATAATAATAGTAATCGTGATGATGTTTTTAGTGATACTCCTACAACAACAACAACAACAGCCTCTGTTGCTCCTATTTTTATTGATGCTGCTAACAGTGATAAGGAGCTTAGAGTTGATGAAAAAAGACAATCATTTAGCAATAATAATGATGATGATAGTAACACAATTAAAAAGTCAGTTGGTGTTATTGAATGTAAAATACCCAAAATAAAAATAAAATTTGAAGATAAAAATTCAAAAATGAAATTTGAAAATCAAAATATAATGGAATCATCGAAAAAAATAAATAATGATGATAATAAAGGTGATGATGATTCAAAATCATTTAAAAACGTTCCTAAATTTAAAATTCGTAAAATAAAAAATTTATTTTCATTAAAAGATGAAAAAATGGAAAATATTGATAATAATAATGTTTCAATATTACCAAACATCCAACAACATCAACAAAAAGAAGAAGAAGAAGATGAAGAAAAAAAACAAGAAGACATGAAAATACGAAAATCAAAATTTAAAAAAATTGAAACTCTTGTGTCTGAATGTTTGAGTGGAACTTCAACATTACCTTTATCAGAATTATCAAAGAAAAAACGTTCGAAAAGTCCATTAATTAATGAGAGCTCCAATAAAAAGTCAAAAAAAAAAAGAGATGTACATTATGTTGATGATGATAATATTAAAATGACAACAATAACTGATGAGAGTAATACAAATTCAACTATGTCGGAAAAAATACCAAAAGTTATTATAAAACGTACATCACCAAGTGCTGAATTTAAATGTGAATTGAGCAAAGATGGAGGTGATTCAATAACAAAAAATTTTAAATGGCAACCAGAAGTTAAATTGGAAAGATTTCAAGTGTTGGATACAATTGCAAAAGAATCTGGTAGAATTAAATTACCATTGAAATTATTAAAACAAGTTGAGAAAAAATGTCAATCAACAAGTGGCATAAGAAAATGGCGAACAACATCAGATCCAGTTGATAAACAAGAATTATTTTCTAACAATAATAATGACAATAATGATAATCATACAATACTATCATCATCGTCATCAACATCATTATTATTTAATATGAAACTTAAAAAAAGACGTAATTCAGAGCCTGAAAATTCAAATATACAAAAAATAAAAAATAACGATAGAAAAAATGATGATTCCGATGATGATTATTTTTTAAATTTATCAAGAAAAAATTTCCAAATGCAACGTAGTGCACCGTTAATAATAAAAAAAGAAAAAGAAGAAAAAGAATACCAAAAAAAAACTACTTGTTTGTCTATTGTTAAAGATAAAAATTCAAAAGCTAATGATGATCATGACGAAAATAAAAAAAATCAATCATTAATTATTGAAAATACATGTAATGATAATGCAATTGATTCAAAAAGTCTTGAAGAAGTTATTAATTCGGTTATAAAACTTGAATCATCTGATGAAAGCCAAACAACTATTGAAATGTTACCAGCATCACCAGTTAATATATTATCAGAATTGCCAGTTGAACCAATAATACCAACATCATCATCATCATCATTGAAAGATCAACATGAAATTTCATTTAATGGTAGTTTAACACAAATTTATACTGAAAATGCAATACCAACACAATTTGAACTTGAGCTTGAACTTGTTGATAATAGTGACTTGAATTTATTGGAAAACCCAATACCGCTATCTCACCATGATAATAATAATAACAATAATAATGAAACAAAATATGTATCGTCATCATCTGATTTATTGGCAAAAGAGGTATTAGCTGCTAAAGAAACACTAAAAAAATGTCTTTCAAAGACCAAAATTACAAATAATAATGATAATAATAACCAACTTGTTATTAGTGGTGGTGGGAGTGGTAGTAGTGGTAGTAGTAAAAGTAAAAGTAAAAATAAAAGCAAAAGTAAAAGTAAAAGTCACAGTAGTAGAAATAGTAGCAGCAGCAAAACAAAAACATCTGCTGAAAAAGAACAAGACTCAGTTGCATTTAATAAATCAACTGATTGTAAAAAAATAGCTGAAATTAATAAATCTCATGTTGTCTTCCAAGATAATAGTGGTGCACGTACAAATCTTTATAATAGAGATATGAAAAAACATAATAATAACAATACAGTTGCTGATGGTTCTCCTTTAAATTTATTGAAAAATAATTTATTGTCATCAGCAACAGCAGCATCATTATCTACTACTTCTTCTTCAACATCTTCATTTTCTTTCTCGTCATTATCATCAACAACATCAACATCAACTTCAACGTCAACATCAACGTCATCATTATCAAAAATAAAAAATAAAAAACGATCAAATGAATCTAAAAATCATCAAAAAACTCAAAATTTTGAAGTAAAAAATAAAAAATATAAACATGATAATAGTAAATTATTGAGGCCAATTAATAATAATGATGACGATGATAATAGAACAAATAAATCAAATGAATTTATGCCAATATTGGAACCTGAGGGTGTTGTTGATGTCGAAATAAGAGAATCTTCAAGATCTCCACCTGTTATAACAAAACAAGATAGTAGAGAAACTACTGATACAAATTTAAGTTTAAAAGACATTGATGATAAAATTATTGAATCGATGACATTTGCTGATGTTGTTGCGAAATTGGCATATCATGAAAAGGTAATAATTATTAATTTTCATAAATTATATTTTATTTTACAATTTATATAAATATTTCAGGCAACCATCAAACACAGACGATATTGTATTCTTTGTGAAAGATGGTTTCCAACAGCAACAAGACATCGAAGACATTTGACTGGTTATCAACACAGACATACTGAACTTACTCAACGAAGAACAGTTCATGCACTTTTTATGTTATTTACGGGTAAACCCTGTCCACGTTTATTGCCAGCAAATATTACAAGAACTGATTGTGTACCTGGTGAACCAACTCCACTACAAATTGCTGTTCAAGTTTGTATATTTTTAATTTTATATTTTTATAATATATAAACAATGTTATTAATATTTTTATTTTATTGTGTTTAGGATGTTGCAACGAGTCTTGAAAGTGGAAAAAAATGACAAGACTAAAGTCAATAATAATAATCGAGAGAATTTTAAAAAAGTGAGTAATAATAACAATAATAATTAGCCAAAGATTTTACAAAAAAAGAAATATACATAATGTATACAATTTATAAAATGGGAATACAGGTTTTATTTAAAATTTTTGCATTTTAAAAAATTATATATATTTAAATTTTATTAAATTTATCTCAATAATAATGGTAATACTAAATATATAGGGGGAGGAAGTCTAAAATGAACAGGGTGTCTAATAGCTGGAACTTTTTTTCGAGTATTGTTATTATTATTATCAAAACAAGGGTAATATTTCATGTTCGATACACATATTTATTGCAAAGTTACAACAAAAGAGTGCCTTGATATAATAGTTGAACAGTATTTTTACAATCACTAGCATTTTTAAAAAAAAACAATTAATGAAAAAACCCGTCCTAAGCAGTAATATAAATAACTGCAATAAGTAATGAATCTCTTTTCAAGAGAATGAAAATAATAAAATAATATATATTACGTCAACATTTAAATAATAATTAATATTTTAATTAAAAAAAAGGGGTAACATTTGTGAATCATTATTATTTAAAAACGAAAAAAAGACATTGGTAAAGTCTGGATTAATTAATCATGCTGTAAATAATATTAAGGTACAATTTTAAAATAATTTTATGAAATATATTATTTAATATATAAGTATAAATATTTTTTTTTTTTAAATAAATAAACACCATGTGTTGTGATGTGCATTTCAAAGATACTTAGGTTTGCCAAAGCAAGTATACATATATTCACAAATGGCTATACTAATTGTATACTTAAAATTTTAAATTTTAAACCTACACAAAGAACCATAATATAAAACGACATAAAAAGACATAAAATATAATAATAATAGATAGGGATTGTGATTGATATTCATATGTGCCGTATGCTCTGCTTGATACAAAGAAAAAAAGATTGTAATAATATTATAAATAAATTATATAAAATAGAGATGCGGTCAAGAAAAGAGAATAGTAGAAAAAAAAATACACACATATTTGCCTTAGTAAATTTCTAATTCAATAAATAGAAATTAAATATTTTGTGATATGAAAAACAAATTGTTGCTCTTGCAATTGTCAAACAAAGTTACGTTCCTATATAGTAGAATATAATATATTTAATATATATATCCACAACTGCAGCAACGATTGATTCGTTGGCGATATATATATATTTTTTATTATAACATAAACACACCCACCCATCTACCCACTTGTCGATAATAAGAAATAATTATTATTGTAATCGAGTCAATATCACAGTAATATTTACTAGATCATTATGTTGTTAAATACTTAGTATGTGTGGTGGTGATGTTTGTTGCTTTTTTTAATTTTTTTTGTTATTGCATACTTCACATTATTATTATATTGGATATTGTTGATTTAAATTGAATTTGATAAATAATGATTATTTTATTTGTTAAATGTTTTTAAATTTAATAATAATTATTTAGAATAATATTATATAATATTATACATATAAAATTTATTAATAATAAGATAAAGAAACGAAATTGTTTGATGAAAAACAAATAGAGTCTATTGTTGTATTTTTGTTGTTGCAATGTTGTTATATGAAAATGTTATCATAATTAATTATTTCGTGTGTATTATTATTTTTTTTTTGGCTGCAAAAATTTATAATAATTTTTAATTATTTGATAATGCAAATTATAAAAATACAACTCTAATGTTGAAAGAGCTATACTTGTTGATTTTTTTTTTGTGTAAATACTGCAGTTGGAGTATTTACAACGTAAATATATATATTATAAATAAATAAAT
>JAPYYR010001626.1:0-17348 GCA_030523065.1 Aphidius colemani
GATATCTCAATCACTTGTAATATGATACCAATTGACACAAAGGGAAAACTTTTAATCACAAATTTACAACGTAAATAAAAAAAAAAAAAACCAACAGCTAATTTTTTATAAACAAAAAAAGTTTTTTAATAATAAAAATAATTACAAAAGATTAAATTAACTGGAATAGATTTTTTGTCAGACAAAATCTTTTGTGTGAGAAATTTTTTATTTTAATTATTGTAAAAAAATTATACATGCTATTGTTGTTTATGATAATTAATAACAAAACACTTACATTTTTTTTTTCACTTTTAAACAATATAGAAGTAATTTAGTGATAATTCTCAGGTGACAATAAACTTTAATAGAACTTTACAGCATGTAGTCAATCAGAGGTCCAAATTCAACTGATAAAAAAGTACAAACAATACAAAAGACAATAAAAAACCAACGGCTATTGTGTAAATCGTAACTAATCGGGATAGTTCGTTACAATCTGGTCTAAATATATATATATAAGTTGACAACCTAGTGACTTAGTAAAGAACAAAAAATAAACAAAAACATAAACAAAAACATCCGGTCATCAAAACTTAATTTAAAAAAAAAAAAAAAAAAACACGTAAATTTATTAATTAATGATTGTATTATTTTTTAATTTCCTCATAAATATAATTTTTGTAAATAAAATAAATAAATAAATAATAAGAATAATTTTTTATTATGTTTTATTTTGATGGAGTCATGACGTCACTTTTTTTTGACGCATCTTAATAGCGCATACATAAGCACGTGAGAGTTTTTAAAGGGCCATTCCTCAAGTCACCATAAAGTCATAAGTATAGATGCCGGTATGCACACGTGCACCATACTAATGAACTTTTTTTATTGTCTCTTTATTGGAGACAATGAAAAATAATACTATAAATTAAACAACTGTAAATACATTTATTCATTTGGTTTATTATTTACCATTTATAAAATAAGGAAATTGTAAGTTGATTACCAATTACCTGTGAAAATAATTAACTACATTGACTTTTAATTGTCACGTTTAGATTACAATCTTCTGCGCAAACGGAGATCTACATAAGACTTCCATGACCACATTTAATTTCATTACATCCATTACAGATGATCTGTGAGCTCAGGTGAGTTCAGAACATTTGAGAAGATTGAGTGAATGTGAATCTGTGGCGAATAGCTAGTTTGTTAATTATTTTTTGTGAAAAACATAGAGAAAAAAATATTTTAATTTTTATTATATACATTTAGATAAAAACATACAACATACAGTGCATCAAACCAAATCCTAGTTGGGCTATTACAATGGTATACCATATTTATTTCTTGCCAAATACGGATGAGGCCACCAGAAAAAGCCAATTACTACGTTTAAAAACAATTCTATCAAAAAAAAATAAAGGGATAAAGCAAATTATTGAAGGATCATTCAACAGAAATAATCGTAAGGTTAGTCTAAAATATAACTGAAGTCACAACATGCTCGTGGATTAAATATTGTATTATTTATTCTTTTTAGATAAACCATCAGCATTATGATCATTCTTATGCTAAAAATATGATAACTTACTGTGTTAATGATGACTGCTTGGCTGAAATATTCACGTATGTGCCAATATGTGAAAGACCAAAAATTTCCTTGGGTATGATAATTAAAACATATAAATTATTTGTATAAAAAAAAAACTATTTATTTATTTATTTATTTTTTCAGTATGCAAAAAATGGAAAAGAGCCCTTGATGATTCTTGGTTTAGAGTAAAAAAACTTGAGTTAATTTATTGGCGATATCATAAGTATCCAAATTTTTTAAAAAACTATCCAACAATTGAGGGAAAATTAGGTTTTTTAGAATCATTGCTTATTAAATGTGGTCGTTATTTGACAACATTAGACTTGACAGCTTATGAGCATTGTAATATCGTGCCAGTTATTAATGATTGTTGTCCAAATCTCGTGAAACTTCGATTGAGATTCACCTCTATTGACGATGGAATGTTATTCAATGCATTTACACGTCTATCTAAACTAAAATCATTAACAATTATATTTCAAAATATGGAAGGTAAATTGATACCTCTGGTTTTAATAAATTCATTGAAAAACGTTGCTAACACATTGAATGAACTTAATCTGTTACATTTTATCGATCACATAAACGACAGCTGTGATTATCCAAAAGAATTCAATTTTGTAAGTTGCAATTTATTATTTTTTACAAAAAATATCAAAAGGATTCTTTTTATAATTTACATACTTATTTATAATGGTTTTTTTAGGTGATTCGTGAACTGAAAGTCATGGAAAAATTTGAAGTTGCTGGTATACGAGGTTTCGAAGATTTATTCCGTTATTTTAAAGATAATAAAAAGTTGAAGTATTTTAACCATAATTATTACCTTACAAAATCTCCTCATGTGTTACAACCGTTGATACATATCCAAGCACTGGATTTAAAATTGTGCTATATTAAGGATGACAGTTTGTATACTATTGCTAATACCATAAAGCGATTGAAAGTATTATATATATGTTGTGAATGGATAACCGATGATGGTATAGCAGCACTTTCAAAGATGAAGTATTTACGAACTTTTATACTTTTCGGCAATAATAACGTCACTGATTCTTCAATAAAATTGCTCAAAAATATAGTGAGAGTATCTTTACCATGGAGCAATAAAATTACTGATGTTTCACTCACGAAACTCCTTGAAAATTCACCAGGTATGGAGAGGCTCTATGTTATGGGAACAAGTGTGACTGTTGAATTTGTCAAAAAAGCAGCAGAAATATCGAATAATCGGAAACAACTTTTGACAATCTGGATTCCATTTATACCTGATATAAAGCAATATGAATCGCCATATTTTAAAATAAATACAACTGAAATAAAAGATAAACTAAAGCTGTCCATGTAGATACGTATGTAGTGTGTATTTCTTGTCAATGAATGTAATATGAATTATATTTTTATGAACAATTTTATATTTGGAAAATAAAAAAAAAAAAAAAAAAACATCACAATCACTGATTAATAATTAAAAATTCAATACCCATTTATTTTTTTTCTCTCTATTATTTTATTCAACTATTTACATTTTTTTTCCCCGTCTTTTTATAATTATAATTATGAAATAATGATTTAACATTAAATTTGTTTGTTGGTTTTTTATTCAGGGCATAGATTGATTTTGTAATATCAATAATTTTTTCATAAAATTTGGCAAGATAAATTGATATTTCATTCATTTTTATATCTCTTATCAATATTATCTAGACAATAAATTTTCTTTTTGTTATAGCAAATTATTATAATTAGTTTTTGTTAATTTCGAAAATTCATGATTAAAAATAATTACTAAAGTTAGGATATATTATTTATTTCTTAACTGAAAATAGATATAATACTATAAAAAAAAAATAATCAACAGCATCAAATCACATTTAATTATTTTTTTTTTATCATTAAAATAATAAATTTTACGCATCAAGACGCGTCATGAATTTATCACATCATTTCGTTTGTATTTATCATCCAGGTAAAAATATAAATCAACTTAAAAAGCTAAAAAAAAAAATAACTAAAGAGTCATTGGAACAATAACTCTCTTTCTTTTTCTCGAGAATTTATTTACAATAAAAATAAAAAAACACTTATTAATTATTATATATTTTTTTTAACATTTAATCACTTTGTGTGTGTTTTCATAATTAAAAAAGAATTAAACCACAATTAAAAATATCATTAAAATTTAATAAAATATACAAAAAAAAAAAAAAATAATATCTATAAATTATCAATAGATATTAACAAAACAAAAAGAGAAATAATTAATTAAAAAATCACAAAATTTACAAGTAGAAATATTTTCATTTAGTTGATGATTTTAATAAAAAAAAAAAAAATAAAAAAAATATATATTTTGACCATGATTTGTATTTTATCTCTTATAAATTTATGTGTTATTATTACTATTTTTTTCACTTAAAAATTCGATATGATTGATGATTGTATTTGCAAAAAAAAAGAAAGAAGAAAAATTCTTTTTTAAATGTAATAATATTGTATTGATAAAAATTGATTGATTTAATTAAAAATTAGACATGACTTTCAAGTGGTACTTTAAAATTCTTTGATGCTAAATTAGCATCGGGCAATGATTGTGGTCTCGTGTTTGTAACATTAAATACAACATTACTGGGACCACGAAAACTAACTTCAATAAGAAAACTAGCATCGCTATTAACATTAACCCGATTACTGCTTAAATCAGGTGAACTTGTTCGTAACTGACTCTTTTTAGGTTTAATAATAATATTATCGTCATCATTTTTAATAACAATATGATTATCTGATTGCAATTTATTATCAAGCCAATGTACTTTATCAAAATCTTTTGTACCACCAACAGTATGACGACGTTTTATTGAACGTTCAGGCATACCATTTTTTCTTTTTAATTTTGTTGAATTATCTTTTCTAACTGTTTGTCTACGTTTACTAATATTACATTCAGTTTTTTCAGTTTTAGTTAATGATTCAGAACGTTTTAACTTGCTATTTGTTGGTGATACAACTAAACGATCAGAATGTTTATTTAAACTCTCTGATCTTTTTAATTTTGATGAATTTGTTTCAGTACGTTTATTCAATGATTCAGATCTTTTTAAGCGCGAACGTGTTTCATTTGTTGCTTTACTTAAACTTTCAAATTTTTTTAATTTATTTGTATATGATATATCTGGTATTTTTCTCTCATTATTATTGTTATTTGTTGTTAATTTTTTGTCATTTGATATTGATGGTTTATTTGTCGTACAATCATCTTGATTATTGTTAATATGTTTTTCTGGTATTTTTGATTTTTCATCTTTTTCAGTTGCATCAAGTATTGAGCCACCATCTGATGAATCAGTTGCTGTTGTATTTATTTCGATAATATTATTGTGACGTGACATAAGATCATTGTCAGGTGTTGCATTTAATTTTGATATTAATTTATCTGTACCTTTTGTGACTGGTGATTGATTCTCTTTATCCAATGAGTCCTGAAATCATAAAATTAAAAACATAATTTATTAGATTTATTAAGATTGATTTGATAAATATTCAATTGGTGCAAAAACTTACATTTCTCTTTCGATTTTGATGTGACATTTCACCAACTGATCTGTGTAAACTTGGATCACGAAATACTTCAGCTGTACATATTGTTTTTTTGCTATTACTATCAGTGTCATCATTAATATCTTTTTTTTCATTAAATACATTTGTGTTATTCAACAGAATATTTGATGGGTTTACAAGTGATTTCCATTTGCGATCGAATGTCGATGTTAAACTGGTCAATAGATCGCTTCCTGTAAAAAAATATTTATATTAATAATTAAATAAAAATATTTTATTATTAATATTATCTAAAACAATATTTGATTTAGATTTTTTATTATTCAATACACTCTCACACACGCACACACAAATAAACAATAAATAATTAACGACAAATGATGAAATAATAAATGTCATTTGTGTAAATATTTTGTTGTTAAAATTTATTGCTGTAAAATATAAAAATCAGTAGATAAATAAATGATAAAACAATAAAAGCACTCTGCATATCAAAAGTATATGTTTGTCATTTTTTTTTTGTTTGTAAAAACAATAATTAAAACATTCAAACGACTTTGAATAAACAACAAAGTGTAAAAAGCTTATTTTTAAATTTATTTTTTCAATGGTTTTGTGAAGTTGCAAGATTCATTGTGCATTGATTATTTATTTATTTAAAAATATAAATAATCAATGAAATTAATTTGATGAAAACATAAATAAATAAATCATGCAACGAGTATTTTTAAAATGAAAATAAATTAACAAAAAATATAAAAAATAATCAGGTAATCATTACTGATACTGGAAAATAAAAATAAAATAATAAATTCAAGCAAAAAAAAACAAAAAATAATTGAAACTCACAATAATTGGATAAAATAAAAAATTGAATTAAAAAAAAGCCATTCTGTTGACAATCAGCTTGACAAATAATCGGACACTGAATAAAAAACTTTTTTTAAAAAAAAAATAAAAATTCATTCAGATTATTAAAGTAAATTTAAAAAAATCACTGATAAATATTTAAGTGATAAAAATATGAAATGAATTTAAATTGATCACTAAAATTGTGTTTTTTTTTTAATTTTTAAATTTGGCTTTTATTCCGGAGGTCCGATTTACCTCTGAGGAATTTGTTTATAGTCTTGGAGGTGGGCGTCCCGGTCCCGAGACCAGACCCTGATACATCTTGCTCGTGGTTGTCATTTGACGATGATTTTGTTGATGAGGATGATGCTGCTGAAGAAGAAGAGGTGGTTGTGATGGTTGTGGTAGAAGTAGGGTAGTCAGTGGTGACGATAGAGGGTGGTTTGGGTGATTGTGAGGCCGGTGTCTTCGTGGTGGAACAACTGGAACCTGGAGAACCGTGTAGATGGGTCGATATGTACCACCAAAAACCCGGTGTTGCTGTGTGCCTATGCGTTCATAATTTTTTTTTTTTGTTTTTTTTTTTTTTTTGTTTTTTTTGTTTTTGTTATTATTTTTTTTAATTATCTATTTTTTATTTGTATAAATTATTTAAAAAACTTTCAAATAAAACAATTAATTTTATTTGTAAAAAAAAAAAAAAAAATTAAATTAATTGAACAACAACACAATAACACAAGGCAAACACAGCTTCTTTTTTTTTTTATTTTAAATAGCAGAATATTTTTTAAGCAATTATTTTTAAATTGCAAATTAAAATTAATAATAATTTCTATTTTTATTTGATAATTTTTTTGAGAACGCAACAGGCAGTGAACAGGCAAAGCCAGGCAAAAAAAATAATGATTTTATTATGAATTTTTAGAAAACACAATGATGATCATTTGATAATGATAGAAAAGTAAATTTATAAAATTTATTTTTCCTTTTTTTGATAATATAAAAAAAAAAAATTCATGTAAAATGTGATAAAACGTGTAAAATAATTGTTAAATTTAAACAAAATAAAAACAAATTAGTGTGCAAATATTGTGGTGACAGTGTAGGCAAGCTGATTGACTATTTGTTGATCGAAAAAAAAACATCTAAACCTAAAGATATTTATTATCATTTTCATCTAAACTCATTTCGAGTAGAAAATTAAATTTACTATCATTTTATTCTATCGAATAATATATCATTTTTTTTTTTTTCTCTAAATCATAGTTGAATTGACTTTCTATTTTTTATATAAAGAAATAATAGCGTGCTAATGTTGAATGATTTTAATCAAACATTTCGAAATGCAAAAAGAAGACTAAAATGGAATTATTATTTTAAAAGTTAAATTCAGTATAATTTAATATTTCTATGAATTGTTTTTCTTTTAATAATTAATATTTTTTTATCATAACAAAAGCATGATGATGTAAATTTAATTGCCATGCTTATTTCAATGTAATTTGTGATTTAAAAATAAATAAATAAAATTCAATGAATGAATTTTAAACTATCAATTGATATATATAAAAAAATAATTTATAAATTGTAATAAGGGGATACCTAACAAGCTTTCTGTTAATTGTTAAAATCTTCTGTGTCCAATGAAGGAAACACGATCCGGCTGAACTCACCGTCAGAAGCAATTATCAAAGAGTAAATTATTAAAAAATAAATATAAAAAATATGGGACATATATTACAAATAAATCATTGGGATTTAATTTTTTTCTCCCCCAAATTAAAGGGTAAAAAAAAATAAAAATAATATTACTGGGGACAAGTATACACAACAATAACAATAAAAATAATAATATTATTATTGTTTTTAATAATGACGATACTTGTCAAAATTAATTTATCAAAAAACAATAAAGCAAGATAAATTATAATGATAATAATTGTACTGACCATCGTCGGAAATGTCACCAGGTATTCCTCGGGTTTGATGTGATGGTGAAGGTGACGTATGAACTTCATGTAATGAATCCAAACTGCCATAACGAGTTGGTGCTAATGATTCCATAGAAGGCTAACGTAAACAAAATGAAACAAAAATATAAATAAAAAAATATACAAATAAAAATAAAATCTATTTGTCTAAACTTACTTCTTTGTCAATTTTAAATTTTTTAATAACACCATTATTTATTTTATCACCAATAATACAACTTAATTGTGATGTTGCATGTGCTTTTTGTGTTGCTGTTGGTGCTGATGATGATGTTGATAATTGTTGTTGTTGTAATGCAATCGACATTGGTGTTAATCTTGTTGTTGATTTTGATCTGTGTCTATCATTACCACTATCATTACCACAATTACGTTCAAATATTCTGTCACTTAAATTACTCATACGATCAGTTAAATATGACGATGAATTATCAATACAAATGCCATCATAAATATCATCATTTTCCATTTCACGTTTAGCATTTTGCCATTCCATTTCAATTCTTTTTCTTTCTTCATCACGTTTTTCAGCTTCACGTTTTTGTCTGTGTTGATCACGTTGTAACATTGCTTTTGTTTCTTGTTCAAACCTACGTATTCTTTCTTGTGTTGTTGCTGATAGACCAGCATATGTACGAATTGCAACTTCGTCATTACCACTTTGTTTAGTGTCACTTGATAAATTTGATAGTGTTGAAACTGTATCAAGACTACCGGTACAACAATTATCCGATGATGATAATCTCGGTGAATCAATACTTGATGATGATATTGTTGGGTATTGTTGCTTTGGATTATCAGTATATTTTGGACTATTTGTAACATTATTGGTTGATGTTGTTGTGGTTGCTGGCGTTGTTTGACTACAGTCATTTGTATTATTTGGTTGACTTTTAATTTCATGCATCAAAACTATTTCACTGACACTACATTGTCGCTCATTTAGAGCCATACTTTGGCGTACAAGTGCTTCAGCATCTTGCTTTATTTTAGACTGTAAATAACATGGATATATTTTAATTAGAATTAATTTACTTTTAAATATAGAAATAGAAAAAGTATAAAAGCTATTATACCTTATCATCCTCATGATCATCACCCTCGTGTTCTTCTGGTCCTTTTCTTCTCCTTTGAATTTTTCTGTTTGCTGCGGATATTATTGATGATACAATATCCTTAGCTGATACCATTTCACGCATGCCTGTGAGGGGGTGAATAATAAATACAACAAAAACAAACAAGCAAGCAAATTAAATATAATAAATTTATGATTCTAATTTTTTTATCTAAATGATCAATATAAATAATATATTTGTGAGGTAATAATGATATTTATGAAACAATAAAAAGCACTTGTGCTATAAAATTTTCAACTAACTAACAATAAATTCAAAGCCTACTGGGGAAAAATTTTTTTTCTTTTTAAATTTTAATCTAAACATAAAACATATTATAATAATTAATTAAAATAAAAAATAAATACCTTCAACTTTTTGAATATTATTCAGTAATAAATTGTGATTTGTATTTGATGTTTCATTTTCACTACCATCCGCTGGTAGACTAAGGTTAACACTTAATCTGCTCAAGTCGTCTAAGTCTTCCTCGCAGAAGAACCAATCGACCTGTAAATTTTTCCATAAAATTAATTTAAATAAATAAATTAAATATAATAAAAATTAATTATATTACTTACATTGTTCAATAAGCTTTCGACAATTCTACACTGATGACTCATATCAGTAACCATTGTAACCATATTATCTCTTGATCCACTTGCTCTAACAAGTGTTGGTCCAAATACAATTGCTAAATTTTTAGCTTCCATTTTATTAATTTCACTGTGTTCAACAACTCTTTTCAAATGACACATTAAATGTTTTAATGTTTCAAAATGATAGTCTGGTAAATCACGTAATAATTTTCTTATTGTTGACATTCTTCTTTGCGGGTCTTCAATTTTATCAGCATCAATAAACATTGGATATAAATCAGCAGTCAATAAAGAATCAGGCAATTGACGGAAAAATGATTTAAGCAATGATGATATTACATTAACATCACTCCATCTTGGATCCTAGATAGATAAATAAATAAATAAATCATCAATTATACACCCTTTAATATTATATTTAATTAACAACTTGATAAAAATATAAATTACCTGTAAATTTATATTTTCAAATCCTTTATTAACACTATCAGTTAATTGTGAAATTGCAGCAGTATTACCAGGCACTCTGTATATACCAATAACTTCTAATCCTCTTGCTTCAACAATACTCGTACACATTTCAACAATGAGTGGTATAAATTCAGAAAATGATGACTAAAAATATAAAATAATAAATATTAATAATTTTCGTGCGCATAATAATGAAAAAGTTTGGCAAATAAAAAATAAAAACAATTTACCATCGGACAAAGTTCTAATGGTACTTTAAATGTTGCACCTTCAGGTGGTAATTGAGCAGTTGGTGATGATGGTGAACCAGCTTGTCCATGCATACGTCTTAATTGTTTAGCAACACGTCCTTTCCATGTTTTTGATTTTGGTGATGCAAGTGGTTCAACTGTTTGACTTGGTTTACGTGTTTTATTAACTGGTGATTGACCAGTTGGTGAACGATTTCTAAATGATGTTAATTTACGTATTCCTTTGTGACTTGGTAATGGACTTAGACGTTGTACAATTTGTCCGGAGCTTGGTGCTGTTGTTGGTCCTGGTGTTTGTGGTACTGCTTGTTGTTTTGACGTACTTGAATTAATATCCTGTATATTTAAATGCAATTAAAAAAATATTAATATATATTTGTTGTATTATTATTATTATTATGTTACATACTGTCGACTTGTTTATATTATTTTTATATTTTTAAACCCACAAAATACCTTGACTCGACTTGACAATGAGATGAAAAATTTCACTCCAAATATGATAGTCTTATTGTCTTTCGAAAGTTTATATGAATATAATTTTAATATAATTATTTAAAGCTTAATAATTTTTTTGATTTAATATTTAATTATAATTTATAATAAATACCGTAAGTTTTTCAGCTGCAGCATGTTTATAAAGTGATCGTAACCAAAGTGCCATTGATGCTGCATCATCTGTTTGTAGTAATACTTCAGCTGTTGGATTTGCAACACGTAAAACATGTTTTCTTTTTGTATAATCATCAGCAACATCAACTAGTGAACATCTCACATCAACATTTTGTCCTGCATCGCCGTCACTTGTTGCTGATGGACTCTGTAAATTTTAAATTAAATAAATAATATAAACACATCGTATGCACAAACAAATGTTAATTGATGTAAATTTTTTTTTTTATAACTTTTTTTCACTTTAATTTATCTTTGTTTTTATTGTTTTATTTTTTACCCAGGATCCCGTTGAGCCCCATCTACGTAAACGACGACCAAATAAACCATGTGTACTAAAATGAAGTGGTATACAAGAATACGAACTGCTATCACTTGACCCCAGCATTATTAAATAATTATTTTTTTTTATCGTTTAAAAATATGCGCGTATGTTAATAATTATAATAAAAATATTTGACTAGATGTTGTTTACGAGTAGAGTTTGAAGAAGCGAATGAGCCCACCTTCACCTGGAATATGCCAATTCCCCACCAGTTTAAATATTGCAAATAAATAAATAAAATGATGAACCTTTCACTCATTTTAAATACACACTCGTTTTAAATTTATCATCTAATGTTGATGATGATTTTGTTTTTTTTTTATTTCAATTACTAAACACATATTTTTATATGATAAATCATTGAACCTCTATGTTTGATTTAACGATAAATAAAATTGTAAAATTTCAATGTAAATTTATAATTTATTCCCGTTATTTTTATTGATTTTTATTGATTATAAAATATTTGTAATTTTTTAAATATTAAATTTAATTATTGTTTATTTTTTTTACATGTATTTTAAATAGTTATTTTAATGAGATAGAGATTTTAAATTTTAAATGTCTTAGCGTGGAAAAATAATGTCAATTGTATTGCGCGGCATCATTGACATTAACATCAAATCTGGTCTAGGTTGCGGTTTGCAACACCAAAACCACCACCATCCTGTCGATACCAATGAAAATTATTTAATAATAATATTCATTTTTGCACAACCGACAAATCAACAATCATTTAAATAAAAACCTTGAAATATTATTTTATTATTTACAACCGCATAATAAATATAGAAATTTTTATATTATTATTTATTTGAAAAATAAATAATAAAAAAAAAGTTTCAAGTCACGCATTATTATTAATAGATAAATAAATTTTACTTTGATTATTTAACTGGATAAGATAAATCATCATGCGTGATAATGAAAAGTAAATTGATATTTCCTTGTAAATTAAATTACAAATATAAAAAAATTTTTATTTTTTCTTTTATAGTTAATCAAGAAATTCTTAGTTCCCGGTTTGCCAAATAGGGAATAATTTTAATTAAAAAAAAAAAATAATAATTAATAAATAAAAAAAAAATATATATAAAGTAAAAGTTCCGTTGCTTCAATTTTTTATTTTTTTCTAATTAATTATTAGCTGTTTTTTTTTTTTTTTTTTTTATGTTTTCGCCAACGTAAATAATAAAATTAAAAAAATTTAATGAAAATTAAAAGTATAAACAAAATGAGAAACGGAAATTGTCTGTTAATTTTTATATGGTCATCGAAGACGTGCTGAATGTACTTTGAATATGACACGTCCCTCAGAATTAATTTAAAATTACAATAAACTATACATACAGATATTAATAACGTTCGTTTATTCAATTTTATTTATCTATATTTTGTCATTATTTTAGCTGCGCTTAATACGTGACTCTGGTATTTTGTCAATTAAATTATTATTAAATATACACATGGAAAAACTTGATGTACTATTAGCTACCGAAAAATATTTTACTAATTAAATTTTTTACAAAAAATTTAATACAGTCTCTATTAAATTTTTATCAGAAAATTTATTATTTATTTTTTCTTGTTCTTCTTATTCTTCTTTTGTTGTTATTTATTTTTTGTTCACTTAGTTATTATTAGAAAGCGTGAAATAGCATACTCAGTATTTTATATATTTTTTTTGTTGAAGTCTTATTATGGCTGTTATAATATGGCTTACCTGACTGTGACGATCTTTATAAAAGTATAAAATTGGTCCTCGTAAAACACCCCAAACTTGTTTCCATGATCTATCAGTTGATCGCTGAAAAATATTAATAATAAATATGAATTATTACGTTTGATTGTTTATAGAAAATTGTCGATTTAAAAAAATAAATTTTTCGTTTGATTTTATCAAATAAATTTGAGTAATAAATTTTTATATTTAAATAAAATTGATTTATTTTATAAATTAATTGTTTTTATAATAATTATTTCTTTACCTTTCCATCTAGAACTGTAAACTTTACATGAAGAGATCCCTCTCGTTCAACTGGCTCAATGTCCTTCAAATTACCACTTGCAGTATGAGGACTTGAAATACTACTAAAACAATGAAAATTATAAAATTAATATCATCATTAACAATAAATAATTAATATTACAATTAAGAAAAAAAATCATATTGTTTTAGCAAAATAAAAATAAACAGTCAACAAAATAACATTGATATTAATAAAAAATTAAATTATTTAATAAAATTATTTGGAAATATATTTGCAGGTATTTAAATTAGCTAACAATAATTTTTTGCACCGTTACAATCTCAAACATATCCATATATATATATAAACACATTCACGAGGTCATAAATGCATTTCTTTTTTTTTTTTTTTTATAAATATTTTATTTATTTTCATTGTCATACACGTGACGGGTTGTGTTAGCTGCAGGCGAATATTAAACGTGATGGAATTTAAATTTTTTTAGCTGCGTATTTATATCATCACAACAATCTAATAAATATTTTTTAAATTAGCCAACTTTTTTTAATAAAATTTGTATTATTATAAAATAAATATTATTCAACTAATTTTATTTATAATAAATTAACAAAAATATAAAAATTTAAAAACTATTTTATTATTCACATTTTAGTTAAGATGCTTTTGGATTAATGAATAATTTATCTATTAATAATGTTAAGTAATAATTATACATGTCATTAGTTTGTTTATTGACCGAGTTTCGTATTTTTAGTACAGTATTATATACGAGAGGGAAAGTTTTAGGCATTTAACGATATGGAACGTTGATGGTGAACACGGAACTGAAAATATTTGCTTCTTTAATTGGTTAACAACAAGGCAATAATTGCAACAGACAATAATAAAAACAATTAAAAAAAAGAAGGCAATATATATAAATTATTATAAAAGAAAAATAAAGAAAAAAAAAAGGTAACTTTCGCTTTTTAAATTATTTATCAAAGGCGTCGGCTACTTGTCTTTTGATTTTGATTGTTTTTATTTTGATATATACAATTATCATTTCAGCTTGAGATTATTTAAGAAAAAAAAAAAAAAAAAAATGCTTTTAAAAAAAAAGAGAAAAAAAATTGGCAAAAGGAGCATGAAAGACAACACAGTATTAATGGTTTTTGTTTTTATATAAATTCAGGTTTTAGGGTCGCCCCTCACCGATTATGATAATTGAGATGAAGATGAGCTGCCTGTGTAACATCTTCAAAAATACGACGAAGTGGAGTTATGTCACTTGGAAATAGTGGTGGTTTCCATCGTCTGTGTGCACTGGAATCATGCACATTTTGCCAATATACCTGAAAATTGTTGCGTGATGCACGCTATACGTAGGGAAAATGGAAAGGCAATTTTTTCTTTCTTTTGAATATCACCCCTTTGGGTTCAACGACATTATACGGATGAAGTGACTTGGATTAACAACAGAAAAAAAAATATATCAACAATAATGATAAACAAAAAAAAATTATTATACAACGACCAAACCGCAATAATTATTTCCCATCATGATAATTTTTTTTTATCTCTTCATAACTCAAACAAAAAAAAACCTATTTATATATAAAATAAATGTTTATTTTTTTGTTATAAATATATAATTTATTTGTACCTTCGAAGTGACTGGTTAACTGGTTCAGAATCACTGAGTTCTAGGTCGCTATCAACGTGCATCCGTTCGCCCCAAGTTGCCTTGAGGTAAGACACTCGCCTTGTTGCACGATCTTCATCACCTTGACAGAGAAAAAAAAAAAATAATAAATAAATATATTTAAAAATAGTTAATTATATTTTATTTATAAAAAATAATTTAAAATAATTAAACTGACATGAATATGACTACTTACTTATCTGGCTGTTTTTTTGTCGTCTCAGTACTACTCCATTTGTTGCTGCTGTTGTATTTAAGCCTGGAGCTAAAATTAAAAATATAAATTAAATTATTATAATAAATAAATAATAACAAGTGTTAAAGTGTCAATTTGTATATCGAGTACTTCAGCCATATGTTTAAGTATCGATATAGTATTAGAGAAGATCAACCTAGAATGATTATATAAATGTTAAATAGCCAGCAGCCAACATTAGCTTCCTCACACCTGTTTAATCATGTTAACTGTTTTATCATATTTTTTTATTAAATCCTTTTAAAACTTAAAGCGATACTTAAACCAAAACAAAAAACAAAACAAAAAATAAATAAGCCTTGATGTGTTATTTATTAATTAAATTAGTCTTGTTTGCTTGTCATCTTGAAACGTTATTTATCATAAATATTTTTGTTAATTAAATTCATCTAGCTGATACGTGTCTGTTTTTTTTTCTGACCTATAGTCGTGTCTTCATTGTTGTTGTTGTTGTTGTCACTGTTGTTATTTTGTTGTTGATATGTTGTATGACAATTATCAAGAGGACGTAATGGATTTGTAATGGGAAGATGATTGGGTCGTACTGGTTGTGGTGGGCTTATTGTAACACTTGGTATTGTGATACTCGGTGTCACACGAGCCTCAAATATTGTTGTTGTTGTTGTTGGATGTAAAGATGATTTTTGATGATCAATTGTTGTACCATTTATTTGCTTCTCAACTTGACGTTGCTGTTGCTGTTTTTCTTGTACTAATTTATTTATTTATTTATATAAATAATTACTAGTTATTTATTTTAAATATATATCAAGATATAATCATGCAATTAAAATATAGTCACAATAATTTCACCGGAAATGAGTAGAAAATATTTAAAAGATATATATAATCTACAAGCAGTATTATGTACTTTAACTACCTTTTATTTTTATTTAATTTAATTTTTATTTTTAAACTGAAAGTAAATTATTTTTTGTGGAATTTTGTTTTTTGTTTTTTGTTTTTTGTTTTTTCATGTAAAAAACTTGTTAGAAATAATATAAAATTTTATTTTAAATAAATAATTAATTAATCAAATAAATACTGACCATTTTTTTGTGTTTTGACAGCTTTAAGATAGCTATCTTGTCGTTTAGCTTTGCCATTTCGTATTTCGTTGTCGTCGTCGTCGTCGTCATCGTCATCATCATCATCATCATCGTCTTCGTCATCGTCATCGTCATCTTCATCAGGCTCATTTTGCCAAGTATTTCTAACGCCTCGTCGACTTGTGTTACCATTTATTGCGTTCCAAGATTCAACACTATTACTGCGTGCTCGAAGTCTAACCGGTTCCATATCCGTCACCAATGGTTCTGTTTATTAAAATAAAAAATAATAATAATCATTTAATAATTAATATATTGTCAATAATATTTTTATTTATTTTATCACTCTCTTTGGTTATTGAAATATTCATCAATCATTATTCATATTTAATAAAATGCAAAAAACAAAATATATGCACTGACAACATCTTGTTATTAAAACGAAATATATTTATAAAAATAATTTTAAAAAACCAGGTTATTTTAAAATAACAAAAGCAAATTTAGAAAAAAAAAAAAAAAGGAGAAAATTCTTCATTAAATTATGCCACACTTAATTTTACAATTTCTTAAATTTTTTAAACCTTTATTTTCAATAATATAACCAGGTGGAAGTTCACAATGAATCTGTTTGCTGCCAACTGGTATAATTCTATTTCCCGATAATCCTTTAGCTAAATAAAATAAATAATTTAAATATAAAAAATTTAATTATAAAGAATAATTTATTACCTGATGAATCTAATGATTTACTTTCACGTGTTGCAATAATTCTTCTGATATCTTTTGACTCGGCTTTTGATTCAAATTCTCTTTTTCTAACAGCAACATTTGGAACACTACGTTTATTTGATAATCTTGATAGTTCACTTTTGTATAAATTAGTACGATCACTTGTTGGTTCATCATCATCACTTAACAATCTACCAGTTTCAAATTGTTTAGCTCTTTTTGT
>JAPYYR010001627.1:0-13934 GCA_030523065.1 Aphidius colemani
TAATAATATATTATATTAAAAATATATATTTAGCATTAAATAAATATATATTAATTATTATTTTATTATTTTTAACAAATACTTTGCTTCTTTTAAATTGAAAATTAAATTGAAAATTCTATTTCTTTTTATTATTCGTCAGAATAAAAAACTAAACAATGCTCCAATATTATTGAACTTAATAATTTTTTAAAATATCAGGTTATTGGATAATAAAGGAAATAACTTTCGTTTTTAAAAAAATTTTAATCCTTTCTAAATTTATTATTTCTAAAAAGTTTACTAAAAAATCATTTGATGTTCACGCGCTTTAAATGACAGCCATTTGTAATTTAAAACGGCGTATTTCTTCATTATCAAACGAGTAACTCATTGTTGTGCTTTTTTTTTTTTTTGTTTTTTTTTGTTAACAAATATAATTTGTTTTCATTTATTTATTTATTTCTATCAGTCTATTACCGTGTATTTAATATTTTCTTCTCATCTCAGCGTGTGATCTCTATGACTTTCGGTGTCTATTTTCTTTGTCTTTAACACATACAATAGTTATTATTTATATTAGTGATAAAAAAATATATCTAACAAGTTAATAAGACATGTAAAATGGCTGAAATCGCTAAAAGATTGGATATAAATTTTCATCCAAATACAATTGATGAAAATATTAATATACTTAATAAATTACGTAGTCGTGGAAAGGTAATTATAAAAAAAATTACCATCAAAAATATTAAAAATAATTGATAAATAATAATAAGTCAAATGAATGTTTTACTCATCAATTAATTTACATTTTCAGATTGATAGTAGAAGTACTGATGAATTAAGAAAATTATTTAATAAATTAAATACAAAAGATAATGAAGAAATAATAATTGGTTTTGGCACATTACCAGATCAAGTGGTACGTATGAAAACAAATGATAAATATAAATAAAATGCAATCTGAGGTTATGTTGATGATTTTAAAATCAAAATATTATTGTTTTGACATTTACAGAATAATAATAAAGCAAGTGTATATGGACCAATTGATAATTTTCCACCAGGATCATGGTGGGGAATAAGAATTGATTGTTCAAGAGATAAAGTACATTCATCATTCAATGATGATATTTGTTTTGGTAAATATGGTGCAGCATCAATATGTACTTCACACTTGAACCCACATAATGATGTTGACACTGGTGATCATTTAACATTCACAGCTGATGAATATAATCATAAATTAATTTTACCAAATCATCCAATGATTAAGAGCTTCCAAAATAATATTCCGATACGAGTTATAAGAAGTCATAATCTTAATAATGAATTCGCGCCAAAAACTGGCTATCGTTATGATGGTATTTATGTCATATCATCATTCTGGATTGGTTTGTCTTCCAGTGCATCAAAACGATATCTCAAATTTTCATTGTCACGAATTAAAAATCAAGCAGCACCAAGTTGGCAAATAAATAAAAATAATATTGATGATAATTTGACAATTAAAAGAACGAGAAATAAAATTAATAACACTGCAACAAGATGTCATATGGATTGTTGTAAAAATATAAAAAATGATGGTATAATAAATTCAATAAATAAATCAACGAATATTGTTAATAAAATTGATAAAAAAATATCAAATAGCCAAATTGTTATAAGACATGTGTCAAAAAAAATCGATGGAATAATTGCACCTGGTATTAAATCACCAGTACAAAATAAAATAACATCATCATCAACATTAACAACTTTAAAAAATAATAACAATAATTTGCACAATCCAAATTTATCAATTAGAACATATTTATATGATTCATCATCTGATTTATTGAATGATAATAAAAAAATTAATTCAAATAATCATTCAAGTGTTCATCAAAAATCATCAACATGTGGAGTTTTAAAAAATTCAAAAATCATTGATAATGTAAATATAGATCAAAATAAAAAAAATGGTATACAATTGAGATCTCGTGTTAATAAAAATGATAATAACAATAAAACAACATCAAAGATAACAAGTGAAAATGAAAATAATAATAAAGTTATATTTGAAAATTCAACAAAAGAAAATATAAATGATTTATCAATTGAAACCATAGTTAAACAAAATAGATTATCAGATGCACTTGCATCAGTTGAATCATTAACACCAGAACAAGTAATGAATTTATTAACCAAAGAAAAGTATAAAACAACTGGTAAAATATTAATTGGTAATATCATTGGTGATACAAATTTTATAAATAAAACATTATCAAAATCACCGACAATTATTAAACAACAACTAATTATAAAACAACAAAATAATGATAAATTAAAGAATAATTATTATGGTAAAAATAAAAATGATAATAATAAAAATAAAAAAGAAAGATCATTAAATAAACCAATGCATACGCGAAATAAAAATCAAAAACCATTTTCAAAATTAATTAACATTAAAAAACGACGTGGTGAATTAGCAAATTTAGTTATTGATGCTAATTTTACAACAAAATTACGTACAAATAAAACAAGAAATTTACGTAGATATCCAACACGTTTTTTAAATAAAAAACGTGATAATAATATATACATAAAAAAACGTCAAAAAATTGATATAAAAAATAAATTAATAAAATATAATAACAACAATAATAAATCAACAATAAAAAAACATCCTACAGAAAATAATAAAAATGATAAAAATAAAGTTGTAAATAATAAATTAATTGAAAATAATCAATCAGTTATTAATAAATTAAATATGATTGATGCATCAACACAATGTTCATTGAACAGCAATTTACCAGTGTGTGTTGATGTTGAAACACAGTATGATGATCCAGATGAAATTATTAAAATTGAATCAACTGATTTTGATGATGTTAAATCAGAATCATATGAAAGTGATAATGATTCACTTCAAGAAGTCATATATCGTCATTCAGAAATACCAACATATCCACGTAATCCAAAAAAAATTAATAATAAACAATCAAATATTATTAATAAAGTACAAAGTACAACAAATAATTATGGCTTATCAGCATTTGCACCAGTTGCTAATTTATCAGATATTGATAATCGTATATCAAGATTAAGATCAATTGGTTTTAAACCAATTGAACCATGTTTATATTATGAACAAAATTATTGTTTACAAGATAATAATGTTGTCAATAATGATGATGATGAGAATAATATAAAACAAACAGCTGGTTGTTCAACAGTTGTCAGAAAAGATGTTGATGCACAGTACAATAAATATACAAATGAAGAGAATAATATTGTTGAATATATGGATGATGAACTCAAGTATCAAGAAATTGAAAATGAAGAGAGTCAAAGTAATGGAACTAAAATGTTTACTGCAATGTTAAGAAAACGTAACATTCATAATGATGCTGATGATGATAATGATAATGATAATACAACATCAAGAAGTAAACGTAAATATAGTTCATCTGTTGAAGAAAAACAAATGCCTTGGCAAGGTTGGAAAAAATTTATTGCTAAAGAAGGAACAATGATTATTTAATATATTATTTAAAAATGAAAGACAAAAAAAAAATTATTATTAATATTTAAATAGATTTGTTGTTGGATAATTTTAAATAATTATTTGAGATAAAAATATTTATTTTGAGGCTTACAGACTCTTCTAACAGATTACTCATATTTTTGTTATTATTTTTTTATAATTTTTATTTTTCATCATTGTCATTTAACTGTGAAATGGTTTTTTTTTTTTTTCCTTTTTATTTTTACAACGTATTTTTCAACGTTTGTGAATTATTAGATGCAATATTATTTTTCGAAATCGACACTTCAATCATTAAACATTTTCATTAGTTATTATTAGTTTTTTTTATTTTTATTTTGTTATACTTAATTATTTATGGTAATTTTCCTTTCGTCATTTAAACAATTTTTTGTTCATTTATTTAATTATCATTTAGACAATTTAATAATACACAAAGACATCATTATTGAGCAAAAAAAAAAAAAAAATCTCAATTTTCCTGGACAATAATATCTTTTTACTTTAATTAAACGTCAATTTATTATTTTTTTAATTTTATAGCAGTTTGTGGTTTTAATTAAAGTATATTATTTACTCGAGTTAGTCGTGTTAATAATATTTTTGAACTATTTAACAATAATAGTATACATGTATTGATTTTTTTTAATAGGACGCGAAGTAATTCTGATGGCTCGAGGTTGAATTGTTATTTGAAAATTGTTCATTGTCATTTATCAATATAATTTTTGTATTTTTACATTAAAAATTAATTCATTTCGATAAAATAATTATTGTTAATTATGTTATTTCGAAAATAATCTAAATTTGTATAGTCAAGCTTTTCTTTTTTTTTCATAGAAGAAAAATAATAATATTTTTTTTTAATATTAAAAATTAAAAATTAATTAATTTTAATAAACAATATATATTAAATGTAATGTATAAATTCAGAGTTTATAAAAGAAAAGAAAAAAAAATAATAATTGTTTTTTATTTTTTAATTATTATTTTTAATTATTTGTAAGTACTTTAATTATGTGGTTCATTTGTACAAGTATTTGACGAATAATTTAATTGAAAAACAAAAATATGATTGGCAATTAACAGCCCTTATTATAATAAATATAATATTTAAGTCATGTATTCAATCGCACAACAATTTTTCTTTATTTTTTTTTTATATTTTATTAATATTTTATTTATTTAACGAATTAGCATAAATAAAATATATCTATACTATTCTTGTACTGTGTAACATAAAATAATAATAATAATAAATAAAAAAATTATAAATTATAAAATTGATTATCATTATTTTTATTATTCCATTAAAATAAAATTACTGAAGTGAATTTAATTATGAAAACAAAAAGTAAACTATCAAGAAATAATTATCAAATATATCTCGAGAAAAAAATGGAGAATAAATTTATATTGCACTTGGTTTATTTTCAAATTGTTTAATAACAATATAAAATCAAAATTTATTTTTTATTTGCTAGAGATATTAGCTGTTTTAATAAATTTAAATTATGTAATTAATAACAACCACAATTTTACCATTGGTTTTTTTTTAGTTTTTGAATTGTATTGTTTAAAAATTAGATGAATATAATTATTGGAATTCATCATCACTGCTGAGTAGCATTGTTTTTTCATTATAATTTTGTGATATCGTTGCGACACGTTGATTTGATGTATTACGTCTTTGCGGTGGTGGAACAGGCATATTTTGTGGATCATCTGGATCAAAACTTGATACCCTCATTCCACGTTGATTCTTCATTCCTAATTAATATTATTTTATATATTTTATTACAAATTTCAAATGATTATTTGTTTAAACACCAGCATTCAATTTTATTTGTACCAAACATTTATTTATTTATTTTTATAATTAACAATAATTAAATTTACAATTAATTTAACGTGCAAATTTCATGGCAGGATTTAGGAGAGGCATAGCATAAAGCTACAAGACTCATGCAACAATTTCTTTTTTAATTATATATTTATCATTATTTTAAACATAATTTTATTGTTGATGAAATTCGTTTGAGAAAAATCGCATTCATTAAACACATGCTAAATACATTAATTTAAAAACAATAATAATATAGAAATGATTAAATGAGAAATGAATAATTTCAAAGAAAATAAATACTTTTTTATAATTATTTTTTTTTTCTTATTTTTTTTTTATTCGCTCGATTGCTTAATCTAAATACCTCATTAATGAAAATGAAAAAAAATTATTTTATCATTTAAATTAAGCTGCCAGATAAGTACTTGATATTAAAAATAAAAATTACTTAAATACTATTTTACAATGATCGGTTATTATTTAAGGAAAAAAAAAAAAGGAAAAACCTATTTACCGCGAATACCGGATATAAAATTGTTAAGTACAAATTAAATTAATAATTTTTAAATCCTGACAATGTTTTCTATTTTTGTCAATAAAAATATATCTTAAAAGAAATATTGTCATTTTAAATTGCATCTCAGTTTTTCACAAAAGCGAATCAATCGAATTTTTAAATTAATAAAAAAAAAAACATTTCACAACTTTTGATTATTTTTCAAAATTTACGTTGTTTTTTATTCTAAATAATTATGTATATATTTTCTGTTGTTTTATGAAATTATAGGTTTTTGTTGTTAAGGGCAGATTAAAGCTCCATGTCCACAAATTGTGTTGTTTTAAGAATATTGATTGATCGCATTGATTCACAGCTTTTCGTACGGCAAGGCGGTATTAACGTCTGAAAAAAATATTAAAACAAAAACGCACTCTTCAAAGTTTTTTGCCAAATGTTTCTGCATCTTTTTAAATATCTTTTTTCTTAATAATTATTGTATAATATTTGTCCTTTGATTAAATATTTAACGAGACCTGTTGATTATTATTAAATAATCATTGCTAATTCAAATTATTATTTTAATTTTTATTAATAATTGTGCATAGGAATGCTTGCTTAGTGATGTGACGAAAGAGAGTGATTTGTGAAGTGGATATTAATAAATAAATAAAGGAAAAAAAAATAAATTCACCTCGATAAATCGAATGTATATCGACTTTAAATTTATTATATTAAATAACTGATAAATCAATAAAAAAAATAAAATATGCTTCATCGTATTATTGTTGTTTAATACTGTTACATATTGTAAAAAATAATTTACGATATATATTGACGTCACCTCGAGTGCACTTGTTAAATAAAAAAAATTACGAACCTTTAAAATCTACAAACTAAAATGATAATCAACAATGAAAAATATATGAATCGAAATAAAATAAATTTCATAAAATATCAATGAATTTAAAAGCTTTTATCAAGCAACATCAATAAGCAACATTTAAACATGCTTGATAATAATTAATCATGCTAATAATAAATAATTAAATCAATTATTTAAATAAATTATTTATATGGGAAAAAAAAGGCTAATAATTTTTGTTTAATTGAATATTTAAAATTCATACCTGAGCTGTACTGAGTGTACTGCTGATACTGAGGATGGAAATTATGGATTGCATCAGTCATGATATCTTTTGGATTCATAGTCTCCTATACGTAAATAAAATTTAGTTAAATCAAAAAATATAAATGGCTTTTGAATAAACTGTTACCTTTAAACTACTGCTGATACTTTGCATGGTGACACTTCGACCCCTGGAGTCAGTGACACAGCCAGCTGCGTAAACTTGATAAGGGAATGCATAACGTAATGCAATTGCAGCAAATAACATTTCAATGCAAATTAAAAAATTCTGATAACCAGCTGATACTGTGCCAGCACTTGTTGCTGAATGTCCCATACTATCAATAACTGGTGAAATAATATTTGCTTTTTCAAATACAGCTAGCATAACACCTGTAAAAAAAAAATATTTTAATTAAAAAACAAATAAAATATAAAATAGACAAGTTTAGTATTAGATAAGTACCTTGCCAAAATGACAAAAATATGACACTTTTTACAGTACAAAATTTGAGAACTGGTTCAAATGGTGTTAAAAGATCTTTCGTTGCAAAATAGAATAAAAATAATCCATAAAGAGCAAGTGATACACTGATATTGTAGATGACAGTTATATAAATATAACCACCATCTGGGGACCAATCACCATCCCGATAATGTCCAAATGATTGTAATATTATTATGACAAATGCCATAACAGGTTTAACAAGACAAAATTGTAACGTTGCTTGTTTACAAAAACGTAAAAATCCAATTGTATAGGTCTTTTCAACAAGACACCATGTACCATATAAACAATTTGAACGTATTGGTTTACCACGTATCTCTGACATAATATTACCCTCACCACCAAGATACTCATAGCACAGTGATAAGAAATTATATATCACAAATGCCTCATAACAATCACGTACAGTAAAAAAATAAACATAATAACTTTCATTATTAAAAAATAGCAATGATATCCATGAGTAAGTTGCATATATTGGTACAATAAATAAAATTCTAACAATCCATCTTTGTTCAGATGGATTTGTGTACCACCTTAAATGTTGATAGATCTGTAAAATTAAATATAATAAATAAATAATTAATTAATTTAGCTTTTTTTATAGTTTACCTGTTGGCAAGTTAAAAATAGTGAAATCCAAACAAATACTCCAGAAATAAATTGTGCTGATTTTGTTTGTAAAAATATTGGTGTTGGTTCAATTGTGCCAATATTTTTAATTGTACTTGTTACAATACCAACATTTGTTGGTGTTACATTATCAATAACAGATGCAATCGTTGATACTGCTGCATCTGCCATTGCTGTTGTATTTATCATCATCTTTTAAATTCCGAGCTAAAATATTATTAATTAATCAATTAAAATACAAAAATTCAAGAAAATTAAATACAATATTTGTTTGTTTATTTGTTTGTTATTTTTACTTTTTGCTTATTAAGTTTTTTAATTAAATTAAATTAAATAATAAATATATAATTTCATAATGTTTAATTTGTTTTTTATTTTTATTTTTTTTTTGATAAACAAAGATTAAAGTGCTGCCATACGAGGGATTTCAACTAGCATATCAAAAATCAATATGCATATCACAACAATCGTCATAAAAGTCCCGTTTACAATTGACTAGTCAAAATTATCAATAAAGAAAACTAAAAAATAAAATTATGTGTCATAAAGATAAAGGTGTTATTTTTAAGATAAAAATTGGTAACTTTAATATGACAACTAAAATTTTCCTCAACTTAAGATAAACATAAAAAAAAAAAAAAAACGTTTGATAATAAATTTTAATTGGAAAAACATATAAAAAATTAAATTAATAATTAAAAAAAAATGTATTTTATATTCCAAGAAGGTCGTTGCTCTTTAACTGACCTTTGAAATAACAACTCTTGTCTATCCAGTATTTTATTCCAGGCAAGATCTTCACAAACCAAAAATAAAAAAATAAAAAAAAATAAAAAAAATATTCAGCAAGATGGTATTTTACTCGCGGATTATCGCGGATACCATAAGGTTTTACTTTCACTTGACATTTTTAATATCTATTTTTTTTTTTTTTCTATATTCTATAACAGTTTATCTATCAATTATTTATAATTTATGTATTACATGTACACGTTTAACAAGATCCAAAAACCACACGTCAAGTTTCAAGACAAAACGACAGCAAGTGAACTGTTTTTTATCATAAATTTTTTCTCTTATTTATTTATTTATTTTTTATCTATATGTTTGTCTCACTTTGATTCACGCAACACCTGCTAAATATGTCTTTCTCATCAAGCCGCCATTTTATATAAACGCATGCGCATTTTATAAGCAAAAAAAAAATCCATGAATACACACAATAATAACAATAAAAAATAATAATAAAAATAAAAGAGAGCACTATGAAGGCGCAAGTTCGTCCTTGCAAATAAACATGATGAAATTAAATATTTATAAAAATAATTAAATACAACTCGAACTATATTTTAAATAAATTATTTATTTAATTTTAAAAAATTATTTATATAATTAAATAAATAAAAAACATACCTCTCAAGAGCTCGGTTATCAATGAGGATTAACTCCAAAATGTTTGATTATTAATAATCAACACTTGTTGTATAAATATTATTAAAAAATATGAGCTGGATGAGCTGGATCAAGTGATGATGATGATGATGATGATGATGATGCAGAATGATAATAATTTAATATATTTAACTTGATACAATTTTTTTGGTGAAAGGAATACCGTTTGCTGGAAAAATCATTTCACACACTTGTGTATTGTGGCATGTAATAAGTGGGAGAATTGAAATTGTGTTGATGTTTAATGACGTATCCACGTGTAGATCATTCAAGGCTGTTCGTCAGCCAAATAAATAGTTATTTTGTTTGATAACTTGGTGTTATTTTGTCTTGAAAAAAGTTGTTAATTTTTATACTTTAATTGGTAATTGTGGTGGTGGTGTTGGTCAATAATATTATTTCTTTTTTTTTTTGGAGGATTTATCAGCTTGACAGTTGAAAATGGCACTTATTAATATCGATGATAATGATCCCTGGTAATTGACATTTAACCTATTTAATCTTGTTTGTTTTTTAATTTATTTTCATTAAATGATATTTGTTGTTGTTGCTTTTTTTTAGGATTGTTGAGCATGATTCTTGTGATAGATTTTTTCGTAATATTATGGAGAAAATAACACAAAGAGATCGTGAAAGAAGAATGTCACAAGCATTTGCAAGTTTATCAGCAAACATTAGATTTCAATTGAAAGAATATTCTGATAAAGTTTATCAGTTACGTAGAAAAATTGATGATGATCTCAAAATGAGAGCTATGTATCCTTTGTTTTTTTTTTTTTTGGTGTAAATTAAAAAAAAACATATTAATATACATATTTGTATTATTCTTTAATTGCAAAAAATTAATTAGAACATTTGATGAAGCTGAAAGAAGAAAACGTCAAGTTGAAATATTAGAAAATAATATTATTAAAATGACAAAACTTTGTGATGTTAAAACGAATCCATCAGCATCTGAACGACCAAGTTTGATTAAATCAAGCACATCAGCATTTGTTGATGGTGGCACAACTGGCTGGGGTGATGATGACGATGACGATGATCCTCTTTTAGATGTCAATGTATCTGTTGATGATTTAAAAACTCAAAATAATACTGCACTACAAGGTGCATTATAACTCATCAAAATTAAATTATCTAAAAATATTTATTTGTATATTTTGTTTGTAGATCAAGAAAGAGGACTTGATGAACTTTACAAAGTCATTGTTAGACAAAAAGAAATTGCACAAACAATAAATACTGAAGTTGATAATCAAAATGGTAAGAATAAATTAAAAAATTAATTTTTATCACAAAAGTATAACTTTCTTTTGTGTTTAGAAATTATTGATGATCTTGCTGATCATATGGAACGACTTGATGACAGATTGACAGATGGAACCAGAACAATTAAAAGTATTACTCGTAAGGATAGCACTTGCGGTTATTGGATTGTAATAATACTACTTTTTATTTCAATCGTATTAGTTGGTTTGGCATAAAGAGAAAAATATTCAAAATAATATTCAAGACCACACAACAACTCATGTGATATGAATTTTTAATAAATAATTATTAGCCATTAATTTATTATTAAAATTTAATAATTACCAAATATGATTTAATTACAATAGTATATTCAAAAAAAAAATTACAAGATGAAATTGATGATGCCTACATGAATATAATACATAATAATCTCTGCATTATTTACGTTGTCATACAGAAAATAACAAAAATGTAATTATCTTAAATTAAATTTAAAATAATATTTTGTAGTTGTTGTTTATTTAATTTTTTAATAATTAAATATTATCTGTATTATTATTTTTGAGACCAAGATTATTTAGTAAAGCTTTTGAATTTGGATCTCTACCTCTAAATCTACGAAAAACTTCACCAGCATGTACACTACCACCAAGTGATAAAACTGTATCTCTAAATCTTTGTGATATAATTTTTTTAGCATCATCATTATTTGGTACTTCATTAAATGCACTATATGCATCAGCAGCCATCATTTGACTCCAAAGATCACTGTAATATGCAGCACTCCAATTACCAGTAAATATTGCACTCCATGATGTTATAAATGATTCATTTTTATCTCTTGGCATAACGAAATGTTGTTTATACAAACGTTTCATAATTGTAAACCAAAATTCATCGAGTTCATGAAGTTGCAAATCAAATCGGGATAAATAAAGTTCCTTACATAATTTATAACCAGCCATATGTGATCTTGAATTTATTAAACTTTTAATAGTATCATCTGGTAATGGCTCACTTGTTTTATAATGACATGATATACTTTTTAATACATCAGCTTCATATATAAAATTTTTCATATAATGTCCAGATAATTCAACAGCGTCCCATTCAATTGATGATAAACCAGCAACTTCTGAATTATCAACATTAGTCAATAATTGCTGTAATAAATTACCAAACTTATGGAATAACAATGACACATCCTTGATTGTCAACAATGATGGCTCATTATTTTTTGGTGGATTGAAATTAAATATCAATGATGCCAATGGTATTGTATTCATATATTTACTTCTACTTTTTAAACCAACCATCCAACTGTTTTCACGTGTCAATGATAATTTAAAATCCATTCTTTCATATGGATCAAGATAAAAATGTGCAATTGGTTTTGTTGTTGATTGATTTAAATCATATACATCAAAAAATTTAACATCTGAATGCCATACATCAGTTTTTTTACCTTCAATTATTTTAATATTAAATAGTTTTTCAATTAAATTATATAAACCATTTAATACATGTGGCAATGGAAAATATTGTTGTATTAATTCATCTTTAATGTTGCGTGTTTGACGATAGTGTTGTCTACTCCAATAATCAACATCCCAAGCTTGTATTGTATCATTAAAACCATGATCTTTAGAAAATTGAGTTAATTCTTTAAATTCATTCTCTTGTGCTGGTCTAGCAGTATCAAGAAGTGAGTCCATAACATTATATATATTATCTAAGCTACCAGCAACTTTTGTTTCCATACTCATGTGTGACCATGATTTATAGCCCAATATTTTAGCTTGTCTATGACGATTATCTCTAATATCTTCAAGTGTTGTACTATTACGTAATGCATTTTCACTGTGCATTGCACATCTACCAACATTTTCATTCCATACATTGTGTCTTAAATCACGATCAGGACAATATTCCATAAATTTATCAACAATTTTTGGCTCAAGTGTTATTTTCCATGGTCCATTTTTATAATTTTTTTTATCAACTGATATGTCTTTCAAATAATCTTCAGGGAAATCATACACAATTGATGGATTATTTATTGTTACTTTAAATCTTTTTGTTGCTATTTCAACTTTGTCATTAAATTCTCTCATATTTGTGTTTATTTTGTATACTGTACTTTCATAATAACGCTTTGTTTTGTCGTGTGTTATATCAAGAGCATTTAAACGTCCTTCTAATACATATTTTTTTAATAAACGTTCATGCTCGTATGATAAATTTGAATCATTTTTTGATAAATATTCTTTGCAAGCATTGTATATTGGTAAACTTGTATGTTTTGTTGATCTTACTTGTGTCATACGTTTATTTATACTTTGATAATATTTTGTTGGCATTAAACTTTGATTACCAAAAAAAAGAGTTTTAGCAATACCCCAAGTTGTTTCAATTGGTACATTTATTTCTTCCAATGGATTTATAACAACATCAACAATATTTAAGTTATCTTTGTTTGATAATATATTATCATCAATTTCTTTAATTGCTTGTTCATATAAAACTGTCTGTTTTCCAATTGCTGCTATTGATCTTTCATATGTAAATGAATTAAATTCTGGTAAACCATCTGCTTTTAATAGTGGATCTTTGTCTGGTAAATCTTCTCCAATTTCTGGTAATCTTTAATAACAATGACGATAATAATATATTAATTAATATGTTATTCGAATTGTTTTTTTTAATATAAAATTTTTAAAAAACATACTATAAAATACACACAAGATAACCAAGAAATATTTTGGATATTAAAAATGTATATACTTACAGAATAATATAGCCAGTATTACGATTTGGTATTTTTACAAGTGAATTACGAGTAAGAATTAATCGTTTACCACAAAATGATATTGCCATGTTGATGTTTTTATTATTAATTTTTATTTATTCATTTAAAGTGCCGATGCATTAATTGTTTTTTATGTTGCACAAACTTGCAACACAAACACACACACGTCACACACACATACACACATTGAAGGCTCATTTTCAATTTTATTCATATAAAAGTGGATTAAATACGATAAAACCCGACTACATTTTCAAGCGAAAATTTGGACGGTTTTATTAGGAGCGCATAAT
>JAPYYR010001628.1:0-23509 GCA_030523065.1 Aphidius colemani
GATGATGATGATGATGATGACGAGTTGTTGTATGCATGAACATGTATGTACAATTGTACAAATGTATAGTGTGTTTATGATTAAAAACGGCGTGACTCGTGAGTCGATTAAACATTTTACCGGCAGCAAGTTACTCGTTCAAGTCACGGAACATTTTATTATTATTAAGTATGCTGAGCCGGGATTGTAGCTCTAGGCATCTTCATGATTCAAGCATTTCGATTTTTTCTTTTATGGATCCTGGGGGGCTCATTGACCTGTCGAATCTTGGAATTCTTTGAATTTTTTTTTCCATCAAAATCTACATTGCTTTTTTTATCAAAAAGTTATTAATATTGTTAATTTTTCACCTAAACAGTTGGATCAACTCTTTTGTAATTTAATAACTTTGAGTTTAATGATTAAAGAAAGACAGAGATAACACAGATAGATTGATAATTATTTTATTTATTTATTTATTTTTTTAAAGAAGGGGGAAAGTATTTTGACACCTCGACAACAAAGAATCTTATCAGTTTCAATGTGAACACTCAATATGATAGTTATTTATGAAAAATAAATAAAAAAATAAAAAATTATGTGATTATGAGAAATTGAAATAAACAATGATTTTAATAACATGCAAAATGGAATATTTTTTAATTTTTTTAATGTATCTTATTATTGCAGATAAAAAACTCTATAAAAGTGGGGTAAACAAGACTATTGTGGTCCTTGGACCTCTTGTTAAATTGCCAGAAGAGGATGCTCAACAGTTGCAACTGGCGAGAAGAATTGGAGGTCGGAATAATAGATAATATATTTGTTAAAAATTTTGATATTAATGAGAGAAGAACGAGTACAGAGTTATCGCATCCCGTTCCCGAAAGTCGGGTACTGAGGTATGCACCAAGCTCGTGTTACCATCATTTTGTCACCATCATCAAATCATCGGACACTGATCTTCAACCTCCTCTCGTCTGTATGGACTGTAAGTGTTATAAAAATTTATATGTATATATTGAAAAAAAAAAAAAAAAAAAAAGAAACAAAACAAAATAACAATAAATAAACTTTTAAATCAATTTAATTTTTATCTTTCTATATTATAGAGCAGGGTAAGGTGGCAAAAATGCTGACCTCACATCCCGAAATGCATGAAAAACGTGATGGAATTGGCAGAAGCCAATATGGAAGTGTTGTTGATAGTAATAATGACAGTGGTGGCTGTGCCAGCATGGATGACAAGACTGATCAACAACCTTCAACAATTCAACGTAATACATGTGATCCATCAATTAGTGCTAAAAAACTTCCAAAGAAAAGAAAATTTGATCCATCTGAACTTGAAGAGATGGATAAAACTAGTAATGTTGTTATAAATGTTGGACAAAATAATACAATTCAACATCATACATTACCTATTGTATCAATAAATCAATCACAACAACATTCTCCTCATTATCATCATTCCCATCAACAACAACAACAACAACAGCAACCACATCATCATCATTATCATCATCATTTGCATCATCAGCCAGCTCAACAACAACAACAACAACAAATGCATATACAAGAGCAGGAAGAAGAACAAATAGAAAAGAATGAACCTCAACAACCACCACCATCCCAACAACAGCAACAGCAACAACAAAAACAAATATTAGCCGATTGTTATGAATCACCACATGATCATAACATTGGTCATTTACCTCCTCAAAGTTCAGCTGTGAATTATTCATTACGTGATGAATTACCAAGGTCGAATAATTCACATATATTAACAACAAATGATACATCAATGTCAATGGATTTAAGTGAATGGCGTGATCATCGTGTATTAGGTATACGTGAATCACTTTATTATTCTGGTCTTATTAGTAGTGCTTCAAATGGTGAAATATGTGTTGAGTTTGATGGTGATAATCAATTGGTGAGATATACTGATCTACTTGGTGCTGGTAAAAATGATATTATTTGTGATTCAAGTCCATCAGTTGGACAAGTATCATTAGGTGCTAAAGTTTGTGTTAAATGTCCAACAACATTTAGACATCATGACTCTATGAAAAATGTATTTATACAGGGAATTGTGTGCAAAATATTAACAAAACCAAGTCGTTTTGTTGTTACTATTATTCGTGATGATAAAAGTGAAAATTTTACAATTAAAAGAGCTGATATACGGCTTCTTCGACCACCATGGTTTGATGAATTAGAAGAAGGATTAGAAGATGAACAAATGCGAGTTGATTATATTGGTGGTAAGTTTTTTTTTCCTTTTAATTTAATTAATAGTATTTTTTTTTTTTTTTTTGTCGACTATATATATTCATATTTAGATGGTATTTTAGATCATAGTGAGTATAGAAATTCGTTGGTGGAAGCTTCACCACCTGGACAAATTATTCAACATCACCAAACACCACATATCTCATCTCATAATGACTCAACCGAGTATTACAGTACAGCTGATACAAGTCCTTTGGCAGGAATGAGTAACCCAGTACATCCTACATCCACTGCAATGAGCAATGGTAGTCGTCCTTATGATGATCTTGAAAGTGAAGATGATCTTGACAGAGAAGATATAACATTCCCCTCTGATGCAGGTTTGTTTATTTATATTATACATTTTAAATAAAAAAAAAAAAAAAAAAAAAAAAAAAAAAAAGAAGTAGCATGCAAAGTCGAGGAAGTACAAGCAGTTTAGTTGAACAACGTAGTATAACTCCACGTTCTCAAGCTGCAACACCCAGGTTAATATAATTTTTAATATTGAAATATGATTTTTTAAAATTTTTTTTCTCATTATTTAACTTGATAAATAAATTTTTAATAGATCTCAAGCAGCAACGCCACATAAATATAAAAAAGGTGATGTAGTAGCAACACCAAATGGCATTAGAAAAAAATTTAATGGTAAACAATGGCGTCGTTTATGTAGTAAAGAAGGTTGCTCAAAAGAAAGTCAAAGACGTGGTTATTGTTCACGTCATTTGAGTCTTAAAGGTACTGGTTTACGTGGACCAACTGGTACATTTAGTAATGTTGGTGGTGAAGAAACATCAAGAGATTCAGATACATCACCAAATTATAATAGTGATCGTCGTATGACAGGACGTTTTGATCAAGAAGAAACTGAAGCAGCAAATATGCTAGTATCATTAGGTAGTTCACGTTCAGCTACACCAGCATTTTCATCACCAACAGCTCATTCTTCCATATCACCATGTATTAATCAATCACCAGTACCACCACTTGGTTTAAATCAAAATAATGTATTTATGCCAATATCAAGCCCTGCACATCATGCCTCAACTTCTCTCATATCACCTGGTCCAAAATGGAAACATTCACCGACACAACCAATTTTTACGATACAATATCAACAACAAGTTATTAAACCAGAGCCAAATAGAATGGTAAGAACAAATAGACAAACAAATCAACAACCACAACCACAACAACAACAACAATCAGTTGGATCTGTACCAGCAAGTATTGGTACAAGTGTCATTAGAATATCACCAATTGGTCGAGGAATTTCAGCACTTGCATGGTCTGATCAAAGTCCACCATCAGTAGTCAGACATCCATCAGTTGTTACATCAATGGCACAACAAAGAGAACAACAACGTGAACAACAACCAGGAATAATATTACAACATGCACTTACAACTAATAATGGATTATCAAATCATCAAGTTGTTGACGATAAAACTTCACAACATATAAAACCTTCAAATTCACCTCATATACCTGTATCAAATCAACCACCACAAAATTTAAGTTTTAAAACACAAGAATTGCCGGTCGACTATGCACAACAAAATCAAGTACAAAGCCAACCAATTTATATCATGCATACTCAACCATTGCAAAAACTACAAAGTATCACAATTCAACAACAACAACAACAACAACAACAACAACAACAACAATCAGTTCAACAAACTGATAAAAAATATTTTGTAATAAAAAATGGTACTGATATGCCATCAACTCTACACATAACAAGTGGCCATGATGATAAATTATATAGGCCAAATACAATGAATCATCCTGGAACGATTCAGCAAATACAACAAGCACCTCAATGTCAGCCACCTCCACCTCCACCACCACCTCCTCCTCCACCACCGCCTCCTCCACCAGCACAACAACAACAGCAACAACAACAACAACATCATCAACAACAACAACAACAGCATCAACAAAATCAACAACAACAAAATCAACAGCAGCCACAACAACAACAGCAGCAACAGCAACAACAACAACAACAATCAACAGAGTCCACTGCTCACACCGATAAATTATCAATTTTACCTCAAACAAATAAAATTGGTATTCATTCATCTGGAATTCATGTTGATTTAGGAAGAAATTTACAAACCATTTCAACTAGTATTGTTATGCCGTCATCTACAACAATTACAAATGTAACAGCTCCAACAAGTGTCTTTCAGCATGTTATAGTACAACCCAGTCATCTTATTAAAGTCACTGAGGCTCCATCATTTCGTGATGATATTAATAAAAGCAATGGAGTTGTTTGTAAGTATTTATTTAAATTAAAAAATTATAATTATTTTTTGTCAACATTAATTTGTAAAAATAAATTATTGATAAATTTACAGATGGCAATTCTGAAATATCAACTGTTTATCAACCTCATCCTCCACCATTGCTCAACAATTCAGCACGTAATTGGAAAAAAGGTTTGAATTATTTTTTTATAAAACTTAAATATACATAATGTACTAATTTAAATAACAATTACAATCATTGTTCTAACTATTGTCATACCTGCTAACTAACACATAAATAATTCTTTAGGAAAATTTTTTTCTTAAACTTTTTTAAAGAAAAAAAACCAAAGTTTTTAGTTTAAATCTTGATCTATATTTGGGGTACTTAAAATATTAAAATTAACTATAATTACTTATTTTCTATCTCACGCTACTAACAACATTCATCATAACTTACCACAAAAAATTTCATTTCAGCTTATTCCTACCAGACAACAGTAATGGACCAGATGGAGGTAAGTCCTCCACCATCAGCATTGAGTCCACCATTGAGTGCTCCACCGATACCATTGAGTATCCCAAATTCAGTAACTGAACAACCAAGACAAATAACAGCAAATGAACCGGGCCCAGGATCAGATCCAATAACACCTGCTGATGAAGATGATGATGATGTTTTTGAGCCTGAGCCAATATTACCAACCGAACATGAAGCCAGTTCAAGTAAACGAAGAAGTCAATCACTCAGTGCATTACACTCGAAAGATCCTCAAAGTCCACTCAAGGTTATTATCATTGTTATTATTATTATTATTTATTTATTTTTTTTTATTTTATTTTAATTCATTTGTTTTGTTTTGGTTTTTTTTTTTTTTTTTTTGTTTTTATTTGTTATCATTATTTGTATTTTGCCATACATTATGATCACAATATAGAAAAGTGTTAAGAGTGCCCCTGTTTTGCAGACCAAGGATCGTATACGTCGACCAATGAATGCGTTTATGATATTTTCAAAACGTCATCGTGCTGTTGTACATCAACGTCATCCCAATCAAGATAATCGTACGGTATCAAAAATACTTGGTGAATGGTGGTACGCATTGAAGCCTGAAGAAAAACAAAAATATCATGATCTTGCTGCAGAAGTTAAAGAAGCACATTTTAGAGCACATCCAGACTGGAAATGGTGCAGTAAAGATAGAAGAAAATCATCAAATACAAGTTGTAAAGGTGAACCACGTGGAAAACTTAATAGTACAGGAGAAGAGACAGATATGGGACCACCAAGTGATGATATACCTTTAACACCTCGTGCTTCTGATGAAATATATGTACCTGTAGCTGCAGTGTATAATAATGATACATCAAGTATTGCTGATAGTACCAATGAACATACAACAGCACAGACAACAACAACAACAACGACGACGACGACAACAACATCAACAACGACTATGACGACAACAACAACGACAACAACAACAACAGCATCATCAACAGCAACAGCAACAGACGATACAGCTGCCTCGGATGATGAACAACAAATGGTTATTTGTGAAGATACTCAACAAGATAACGAATCTATAGAAAAAGAAAGTGTTAAAATAACAGAGATACAAGAGACTGATAAACACGATGACGACAAAGAAGAAAAACCTTTTGGACAATGTCGAGAAAGATATTCACCAATAAGTGGACATAATATAAAAATTGATATAACTTGTCGTCCAAAACCAATTAAAGCATTGATTCCAACAAATACAATTGAAACAACCACAAAATATCATCATGTGTCAATGGATAAAGGTGGTAGTACTGTTTCTGTATTATCAACTTATCCTTATCACAGTCCAGTTAATCCAACTGGCGTATCTGGTTTTCAGCCAAAAGGTGGTGCATTTATTACTATGCCAGTTTCACCAAAAATTGTCAAACCCGAAGCTATAAAAATTGATCAAAAACAACAGCAACATCATCAGCAACAACAACAACAACAACAACAATACAATACACAATACAATGTTAATAATTTAGTGGCTAATGAAAATGGTAGAAATATATCAAAATTCACAGCAGCATCAGTGTTACATTCGATTGGTGCGAAGCCAATGATGGCTGTATTAAAACAACAATCATTACCATCACCAGCAACTTCATATACAACAACAACAACAACGTCAGATGGTCACTATCAAGCTTCACCAATAACTTTCACATTGCTTGATAATGATTTAGTTGCTGTTTCAAAGCATCATCATCATCAACAACAGCAGCAACAGCAACAACAACAGCAACAACAACAACCACAACAACAAGGCACTCAATATACACAACATCAAAGAATGTTTATACCGAGTTTTCAAATACCAATATGTGAAACTGGTAATCGTAATGTTACAACAATGCAAAATTTTATATCAAATAGTAAAATTGATACTCCAAGTGTTATTGTTGCAAAAACATATTCAGTATCTAATTTAAATCCAAGTACACCAAGTTATCGGAGTCATTCAATTGGTCATTCAATTGCTAGAATTGCTGAATTAGAAAAAAATAATGATAACACAGTTGTTTCAAATCATGGACAATTTTATAACAACAACAATAATAACAACAACAAAAACAATAGTAGTAGCAATAATAATAATAATAACAACGTTAAATTAGATCAATTAAAAAATAATATTGATAATGGTAACAGTATTCTTTTACCAATATCAAATAATAATGATAAACAACATAAGCCACCATTAACACCGCACACACCACAGACACCTCATCGAAATGAACAAAATAGCATGGAACATTCAACAAATTATTCAAATGAGGATACAACAACAGTCAGAGCAAATGATATTAATCAAACAAAAGGACCATTTATGCTTGCACCAACACCTGCACAACTTGGTCGTGCACCATTACAAAGAAGACAATCACAAGCAGTAACTCCAACGTCAAATGTGACTGATCATGGAACGAATCAACATTTTGACAATCATGGACAAAATAATACGTCAAACGTCGAACAACGTCAACAGGTACAACAACAAAATCAGTCACAACATCATCAGCAACAACAACAACAAAAACAACAACAACAACAACAAAATAATGAAAATATAACTTTACAATCACCATCAACGAAAAAAGGTTCTTTTTTCAAGAAAAATGTTGAAGATGGAATGGACCGAGTTCTTGAACAAGTTAATTTTCAAGAAAAATTTTCATCGTTACCTGAATTTAAACCTGACGATATACAAAGTCCAAGTGCAATAAGTATAAATACACCAGCAGGTCCTTCTACACATACACCAAGCTCTGTTGGTTTCAATACATCAAACGTGACATCAAGCCTCCAAAGTTATAGAAAAAAATCAGGACAAAGTTCTCATAGATCTGCACTTAATGAAGAAGACAATGAGACTGATATATCTGCAACACCAAAATCAGCAACAAGTGTTAAATTAACTGGAAATACATTTTTTGGACCAGATTTTAATGTTGATGCATTTAAATTGAATGCTGATATTGGTAATGAGGCTGAAGCAAATTCACCAAGAACTCCAAAAACTCCAAGTGGTGGTGGTGGTAATAATAACAACAACAACAGTAATTGTGGTGTCACAAGTGGTGGTAATGGTGTTAATACATCAAGAAATGAAAATGAACGTGGACCACGTAAAGTTCTTGAACAACGTAGACAACTTGTTATGACGTTATTTCAAGAACACGGTTATTTTCCAACAACTCAAGCAACTTCATTCTTCCAAACAAAGCACTCTGATATATTTCCACATAAAACAAGTCTTCAACTTAAAATACGTGAAGTTAGACAAAAATTGATGGCAAATCCAACTCCAATGAGTGCAAGTAATTTAGTTAGTCCTTTACCAGCCGCTGAGCCATCACCTAGCGTCACTGGTAATTAATTATTTATTTGGTATTAAATTATTACAACAACATTTTATTAACATTATTTATAATATTTATGTTGTTTATATTATTACAGGACCCTTGACTGCTCCTCCAACGTCTATGGGAGCTCCACCTTCACTGCCTGTTAGCAGTAGTGGTAGCTAGCACCCATGTGCCAACTGTGATACTCTGAATTCTCTAACTCCACAACGCGAGTACATTATAATTCTTTAATACAAGTTTGATCATTTAGAAAAAAAAAAAAAAACCAGATCAGTAATAGTTACAGTAATTATAACTAGAAAAAAGAAAAAAAATCTAATGAAATAAGAGTCATTAGTAAAAAAACAAATTTATTTCTTTTCATTCTTATTTACTGGATCATCAAAAATACCAGTCAAACATCAAGACATTGACTGGTATTTTTTATTATACACTAGGTGCTAATGCCTATCCCCAACTACTACTGATCTTTTTGTTTTTTTTTTTTTTACTACCGTATTTTTTAAATATTACTATTTTATATTTTAGAAATCGGGTTATTTGTGATATTTGATGATCGCATTTTTGTTTTTTTTTTTTTTTTTTTTTTTTTTTTTTTTTTTTTTTTTTTTTTTTTTTTTTTTTTTTTTTTTTTTTTTTTTTTTTTTTTTTTTTTTTTCTTGTTTTAAAAATGGGCCTATATTTGTTAAGTATTGCTGACATAGAATGTGCAAATATGTAATAAAAAAAAATAATAAATTTCGTAAATAGAAAAGAAAAAAAAAATAAAAAATAAAAAAAATATGATAGATTAGAGAAACTAGAAAAAGAAAAAACAAAAAAAAAATTATTAAAAAATCAGAGTTTATATACTTTAGTTATACTATATAGAAATATGTATACTGTAATGTTTATCAGACAGGCAATCTCCGAAATTATTGTTTTAATTTACATTACGTTGACAATTTACAACATGCATAGTGTTACTATTATTATCATTACGATTATTATGATTATTATTATTGTTAATGAATAGAAAAAAAAAGAAAAACAAAAAAAACAAACAAACAAGTTAATTGTGCAACTGATCACGTCAAATTTCATTATCAATTTTTGTGTCATGATGTGGCAGGAAAAAGGAGAGACCGTAGTTTCGATTGGGTTTTTTTTTTTTTTTTTTTTTTTTTTTTTTTTTTTTTTTTTTTTTTTTTTTTTTTTTTTTTTTTTTTTTTTTTTTTTTTTTTTTTTTTTTTTTTATATGTTAAATATTTCAAAAAGTACTTATCGACTGTTTTTTAAACCTCGCCAAGGTTTAATACGTTTTAAAGTTTTTTTTTTTCTTTTTTTTTTATTTGGCTCTCTCAATATTTTTTTAATTTATACTATATTTATTTCTTTCGATGAGAAATATTATTTTATTTTTTGTATCAATTTGCTTGATATATACAAAATACTTTTCATTAATTTTATTTTTAATTGTATTAGATCCACTAATGGTATTAAATTACTTATCAGTGATGATAATAATAATTTGTCATTATTTTAAATAATTATTGCAATGTTAATTATATTTTTAATTTTTAATTCAATTCAAGAATTGCAATAATACTGTCAATCATTAGACACTAGCTTTTTTTTTTTTAATTAATAAATTGTATATTTTCGAGCCTTTTTATTATTTTTACATGAATTATTAGATAGATAATTGTATTGTCAAAAAATAAATTAAATCTTGGCTTGGATTTGTTGAATTTGGCTGTAATATAGATTTATTAAATTAGTCGACATAAAAAATTTATGAGACATCTTATACGATTTAATGAAGCTCGAATGTTTTATTTTCTTTTTCTTTTTTTAATTAAGTTAAAGAATAAAGAATAAAGAAAAAAAATAATAATGAAATGACGTTTATTGAATGTGTAAATAAATAAATTAATAAAAAACGAATAAAGAAAATATAAAATGAAATAATGAGCCTAGGTTATTTAACAATATGAATACCAATAATTTACATATAAAAATATATTTACAACATGTTTATGACATTGCAATTCATACGATAATAATAGTAATAATAATTGTAATATGGATATGATAATTATAGGCAAGATTATTTATAGTTTATGATAAAAAGTAATGATGAATGGGCCTTTAGTCAATGGACTATTTCGTGCTCAGGACTGACCTACTCACGCAACTCCAAAGTTTTTAAGATGCCGTTTTTTTTTTTTATATATATTTTTGTCTTTTTTAATAATTGTCTTGTGTTGTTTATTATTATTTAAATAATATCATTTAACATCAACATAAACATCGCAATTAATTTTTTTAAACTACATTTTTCAATTGTTGATACACAAAAATTACATGAAATTTTTATATCCAAATTGTTTTCTTTTTCTTCAAATTATTTCGGTTTTGTTTTTTTTTTTTTTACTAACAAATTAATTGAATTGTTTTTTGTTCATTTTTATATCATCTCAATCCTTTTTATGATATATTTTTTTTTTAATTACGTGCTTATCATTAATCTCTAAGAACTGTTGTAGATTTTTTTTGTTTTTTTTGTTTTTTTTTTAATGTAAATGAAAAGTGAGAAAAATAAAATAAAAAAAAAAAAAGGCCACAAGATCTGTTGTAATAATAATGACCATTATTATTGGCCATACCAAGTGACTGTGATCTCGGAACTGGCAAGTTTTTTTTAATCCAATTATTATATATATTTAAAAGATAAAAAAAAAATAAAATTATTAAAACTTGATAAATTTAGTATTGTTTAAACTCAACTACAAATTAAATAATTAATAACAGTAATAAATAATAATAATTATAGAAATGAAAAAAAAAATTATTGAAAAACATATTTTTAAAAAAAAAAAATGTGCAATTTTAATAAACAAAATCTCCATGAATTTTAGTTATCGAAATTTTATGTATATTATTTTCTATTAAATATATTGGAGCATATTGTTATCCACAATATCATGAAAAATATATAAAAAAAAAAAACTACCCATAATTAAATTAATAAAAAAAAAATAGAATGAAAAAAAAAAATAGTTAATTGTCTATGATTAATTAATTCGTGCAGTTAAATGCGAAAGTATGTGTAAATAAAAAAATTAAATTAAATTAAACAAAAAATGGAGAATAAAAAAATTATATATAAATTATTACGACATAAGGAAAGAGATAAAATTAATATGAAAAAATATTAAATAAAGCCTGTTTTATTGGCCGCACCTGTCTTCATATATTAATAATAATTATGAATATCCATATTATTATTATTAGTATTGTACGTTAAATATTTTAAAAATGTATATTGGAGAAATTTAATAAGATGAGAGTGTAAGGATAAGCAAGGATACACTGAAAATGCATGGATATTACTTAATATTAATATTAATATTATAATGACAATGAAATACTTAAATAAATAATAATTTTTTATAAATTATTATTCAATTGTTTAATGGAGTTGTTCAGATTATCCTTGTTTTGTATGAAAATATATAGCAGATTCATTGGACCAAAATTTTATGTAGACTGGTTAATTTTTTCCTTTGAAATGTTTTTTTTTTTTAGCTTTCTTAATTTCATTGTATCTTTTATGATATTTTGTTCTTTTAAATAAATAAAAAATTCTAATTTCCAACGTAAAAAAAGAGCAAAAAAAAACATTACAAATTTTTTACGAAAAAATTATAGAAATATTTTATTGTTTTATGCCAATTTTAAATTTAAAAAAAAAAAAAAAACACATTTAACTTATTAAAATTAAATATTTCCGTAAAGTAGAAGTAATAAACAATATTAGAAAATTTAAAAATTGTTAAAATAGACAATCCAAAAATTTCCCATGCTCTTCGAAACTATAGGATATCAATAATTTTTGATTTTTTGTTTTTCATATTTCTTATAGAAATCTTCTAGTATGATGTCATGCCTTAATGAATAATAGTAACAAATAATTAATAATAATAATTGTTGATAGAGTCATTGAAAATTGACTAAAATAATGTAAAATAAATTTTTTTTTGATGAATAAAAAAATATAATTTATTTATTAATAATCTCAATCGAAACAAAAAAAAAAAAAAATGCCGAAATTTTTTCCAAATAAAAATTCGTTGACAAATTTATAATTATAAAGAAAAATTTTAAAATTTATAATATTTTTTAAACAAAACTGTTGAATAAAAAAAAAGACAAAAAAAAAAACAAAAAAAATATAAAACAATTTCGGAAGTTTAATAAATTTTTGGCAAACGCACGTAAAAAAAAAGAAAGAGAAAAATAAATTGGATAATAAAAGGCCTCTGTACATTATCATTAGCAATTCCGTGATTGATAAAATAAAAAAAAAATCTATATCTGTAATTAGTATGGAAGTTACTTTGAAATTAATACGAATTATAATTATAATAAAAAAAAAAATTATTAAAAGTTCCACAAAGAAATAAATATAAATGAAAAAGTAAAAAGTATATCCTTTGGTGTAATTATGTATGTCTATGATATAAAAAAAAAAAAAAAAAACATATATTTATATTATATACCACTATGATAAATATAAGAAAATATTAATAATGATGTTGATAAATAAAAAAAAATAAAATAATGTTGCAAAGTTTTGTTCACTTGAAATAAAATGATTAAACGAAAAAAAAAAATAGTTTCGTTTTAAATTGACCACATGAAAATACGCCTTCATACAAAGTGTCAAACGTGTCAAACAAAAAATAAAGTAAATGTAAATAAAGTTTGACAGATGGATTCATTAGTTTTACAAAAATTATGACACTAAAAAAAAGTATGAATCAATATGAATATTGGAAAGTTTTTATTTGTTGATAAAATAATATGAGGAAATATAACATTTAATTAGTGAAAAAAAGAGAAATATTAATGAAAGGTTAACAGGTGCATTGGAGAACAACATCTTTTTAATAAAATTACAGGTAAATTAATTGTTATGAAAATATATGTTTGATTATGAAATTGTATCTTTTGTTTTTTGTAGGGATAAAATAATTAATATGAATTCGAAAACCAAAGGTCAGCTGCAAAACAGCAGCAGCACAAATGACAATGTGCAACAGGAAAAAGAGCTAAAAGCACAGAATCATGTGGTACGACAGTGTCAACATTTAAAATAATAAAAAACAATAATATATGTTGGTAAAATAATCAATTTAAAATTTTAGAGTAAAGAAGATACAATGAGAAAAACAGAAACTCCAGAAGAATTAAAAAATCAACTTGGTGTATTGATGAATTCATTGGCAATATTATCAGCTGAAAAATCAAGAATGGAGGCAAATTTCCAATCAGATAAAAAGCTATTAAGAAATGAACGTGAAGAGGTAAACATCATGAGTGTATAACACACATCTTTAATAAAAAAAATACAACATCATCATATAAATTAATATATTAAATTACAGTGTGAAAAAACAGTGAAAGATTTAAAAGAAAAATTAAAACGTGCACAACAAAATACACAATTAGAAGTGGAACATGTCAAGTATAAATTAATCATGGAAAGACATGAACGTGAAAAAGAACAAGCAGATAATTCATCCATGATTAAAGAACTTCAAAGGATTGTTACTGACGAAAGACGTAATAAAGAAACACTTGAACAACAAATAAAAGAATTAAAGAATCAAATGGCTAATAAAACTCAAAATAAATCTCTTGAAGCTGAATTAGAAATAGCTAATAATAAATTAAAACAAGCAGAGGCTGCTGTTAAAGAAACACCACCAATGCTTTTATCGTTACAATCAGAACTTGCAAATTTAAAAAAACAATATAAAAATGCTCTTCATGAGGTGGGACAATTAACAATTGAATCAATCAAAATTTGTGTTTAATAATCATTTTTTTTTTATTTAGGAAAGAAAAAGAGTAGCAAATGCTGAGCAACAAGCTAAAATTTTAGAGATGTCACATGAATCTAGAGTTGCTGGCTTGGAATCAAGGCTTGCTGAGTTGTCAGAAACTGTTGGTGGATATGACAGACTACGACAAAATGATCAGCAAGCCATACAAAAATTACGAGATCAACTTGTTGATTTAAAAATAAATGAAGAAAAGGAACATGATACTACGAGTGATGTCAATGATCCAGATATTATTAAAAATAAAATACGTGATTTATATTATTGTTTGATAAATAATAATAATAAAAATAATTCAATTAACATAAAAGGTAATTAGTTACTTCTATTGGATAATTGATTTTCTTAATTTATTGTTATTTGCTTTTTAAATTTTCCAGATTTTTTAGAAAGTTTAAATTTAAAAGACACCAATGATGAGAGTGATTATCAAAAAAAATATGAAATACTTCAACAGGAATTTGTTAAATATAAACAACAATATTTAGATACAGTTGATAAAAATAAAAGTTTAAAATTAAAAAATAATAACAATGGCAGTTCACAGGATAATAATTCAGAATTAAATATAAGAAAATCATATTGTAAAAATTTAGAAGAAAGAATACGTGTATTAAATAATGACATTCATAATTATGAAAATGAGTATAAAAAAAAATTAGATCAACAAATGCAACAAATACAAGAAGAGAGAATAAGATTTGAAAGAATATTGACACAAAAAGAGACTGATTATCGTGGTAAAATAGCGGCACTTGAGCATCAATTGTTACGTCAACGTGAAAGATCATTGGCATTAATTGAGGATAAAGAGAAAGAAATTTTAACTCTTAAATCATCATTTCATGCAATATTAACAAAAAATAATGATCCATTGAATATTGAAAGAAATACAAATGATGAAAAGCGAACAATTGAACCATCAGCTGATTTTATAACTGCTCTTCTTTCAGTTGAGAGTCCACCAATGTTGCACTATGCTCAAGAATTAGCACGTAAAGACATTCAGGTATCTAATTTACGTAAACAAAATAACGAATTAGAAGCAGATCTTAGGAAAAATCAACGAGATCTTTTAGCAGCCTCAGAACGTCATGCCAAAGAAATTAAAACTTTGGAGTCAAGTATTACAAGGTATTTTAAATATATTTATAAATAATAATAATAAAAGTTGTTAATTAAATTATTTTTTTAGATTAGAAGCTTATAAATCTCGTGAAGGTGCTAATTTAGAATATTTAAAAAATGTCATTGTCAATTATTTAACAAGCAATGATCCCTCTAGTCGACGACACATGATGAATGCAATTTCCACAGTTTTACGTTTTACAAATGATGAAATAGATAAAATTCAACGAGCTAAATGATATTAACAACACAATTTATGAATTTTAGTTTTAATCAATTGTATTTAATACAACAATCATTTAATTTTATGTAAAATATTCATATACAATATAGAAAAGACACAATGCAAAATTGCTAAATAAAATTTCACATTAAATTTATAATTTTACAAAAGTTTCGAAATATTATTTTTTATAATTTAAAAGTGATATACAATGATCATGTCATTTTAAAAATCAACAAAAATAATTGATATAATATTTTACATATCAAGTAAAATTTAATCACAAGTAATGACTAGACTTTTCGTTTTGCAGATGATTCAATTTCAAGTGTAACTGGACCATCATTCTCAATGTTGACACTCATCATAGCTCCAAACCTACCATCTTAATTTCGATTATTATTAATAGTTATTAAAATAATAAATAATATTTTTTAAAAAACGATCTAAAAGATATACCTTTAATGTATTTTGGCTCGTATTTTTTACCAAGTTCAGATAAAAAATTATTGTAAAAAGGCTCTGCTAATGATGCAGTCATTGCTTGATGAAAATCAAGTTTATTTCCTTTCAGCGTATGATAAAGAGTAAATTGACTTACACACAATATTTCATGCTGCTTGTCCATAACACTTGCTGACCATTTTTTTCCATTTTCTCCATCAAATATCTTCAAGTTGAGTATTTTTCTTACACTAAAAATAAAATACAAAATCAAACTATTAAATTTATTAATTGTATAAAAATTATTAGGTAATTAATAAATAAATATTACATGTAATCAAGATCTTCAATTGTATCATCATTTTTAATTCCAACAAGAACACACAGTCCATTTCCAATACTGCTGATGACTTCTCCATCAACTGTAAATTTAATTCATTTTATCAATTTAATTATTCACATGTCAAAGGTAACAATTCATTTTATATATTTACAAACAAACAACATACAGTAGCATATTAGAAATAGAAAAAAAAAAAATCAAACTCAACCTGCAACTGAAGCTTTAGTAACTCTTTGAATAACAGTTTTCATAATTTTTTATTTAATAAAAAATAATATCACAAATAATTATTAAATTTAATGACAGCAATTGTGGTATGATTTTAAATGTCAAAATGACAATTAAAGCGTTTTGTTTATTCAAATAAAGCATGTGTGTCAAAGCAGCCATTTGTAAATTCTAGGGTTTTTTTTCGTAGTCTTTCAAGTGTTTGCTCAGTTGGCAAGCATGTCTTTGTTGATGATATATATAAAAAAATTATAAACAACCAATGAATTGCTTGTCTATATTATAAATAATACACAGATGCTATCGCGTATGTAAAACTGTATAAAAAAACTACTCAAGCATCCCGCGTGTCTGATTTCTCAGTGTTTTTTTATTATTTATTTTTAATTTTTCATTTATTATCATTATTAAAGCTGTACTTATACAGCCTATATTATAATATAGCATAATTTTTTTTTTTTAATACAACAAACATACCTATATAGATGATATTACGTATTATTATTATGATTATTGTTGTTTGACTTTTCAAAGATTGTTTACAGCAGTCATAAACACACAAATAATATTAATTATTAAACTGTGAATTGTTTGTGTTATTTGACTACTTAAAAAAATTGTATAATAATTATAAACAACATTAATATTTATTTCTTAATAATTATTTATAATAATATAATAATATTGTGCGTGTTTTTTAGTGTTAAATAATAATATAAACTGTATGTGTATAAAATTGATAAAAAAAAAAAAAAAAACAAACAATTGTGTTTGATAATATTAAGAAAACAAAATATAATATTTTAATGAGCCACTTGTTGCATCTAGGTTATGCTTATTTAATATATAATTTATCAATTATAATAAACAATGATAAAATATTGTGCATCATATTGTGATACAAGTGGTTTATAAACAAAAGTTCAATAAAATAATTATTTATTTGTGAAAATGCAGGATCATATTGTAATGGATGATCCTGGTTTGAGTCTCTATCAAGGAGCTGGTAGTATTCATATTAATCCTAATATACAGGGACAACAAGATGCTGATGATCAAGAAGAACTTAAAGAAATACAACAAGGGGTAATCATTTTAATGCCTATAATTTATAATATTTAAATAATAATGTAATTATTATGATAATTGTATTTTTATTTTTGTTTAGATTGAAGTTGCATTGGCTAATAATTTACATGACTATGAGGGAGATGATGATGATGAAAATAGTTCTGTAAATAGTAGTCGATTTCATGAATCAAGAGCATCATGTACAAACAGTATTATAAATTCACAATTCGCCAATGATAAAGAATTAATTGAATATGATAATTATGATCAGGTTCATAATGACGTTGATAAAATAACAACAGTTTTTGATACAACTCCACTTAATAATAACAACAATAATAATATTAATTACAATAATAATAATAATAGCAATAGTAAAAATAATAATATTATTAATAATAACAACAACGATATGATTATTAAGGAAAATAATGTTAATTTAACAAATGATAGTGATTATGAATTTCCAAGACAGCCAAGATTACCAAGTCAATCAGCATCATTTCCACCAGATATTACAACACAAATAAATGATGGCTATACAATACTTGATAATAATTATCCACCAGATTATCAAACACCATCAAATCATTATCAAATTAATAGACAAAATTATAATCAACAAAATAATGGTTATACTGGTGGTATTATATATTGTGAAAATAATAATGTAGAAATGAATAATCAAGATGTTAATGATCATGGTTTTGCAAGTGGTATTAATGGTATTGATAATACAAGTAATTATGAGTTATATAAAGCTGCTGATATACAAAGTAAAGAGAGATTAGAAGTTATGTGTGGTATTAAAGATCGACAATTACAAAAATTAATAAATGATTTTGAAGAATTGAAAACTGAAAAAAATACACAAATACAAGAGTTATTAAAAAAATTAACACTTGCTGAAGCTGAAATAAAAACAGCACATTTTTCACGTGAACAAACACAAGCTGTATTGATTGATTCAAAAGCTGAAATTTCAAAATTACAAAGATGTCTTAATGAGTATAAAGAAAATATTGATGTTGAAAAAAAAACAAATAAAAATTTAAATGATGAATTGAATATAACTAAAACTACAGTTAATGATTTACTTAGAAAAATTGAAATATTAGAAACAATACAATCATCATATGCATCAGATAAAACACATGAAAAATTTCTTAAACAAACACAAGATAAACATGCTGCTGAAATACGAAGTATGCAGTCACAAATTGATCAACTTGCTGATAAATTACAAAAAAAGGTAGCTATTTTTTTTATAATATACTAATCAATTGCATATCCAAATAGAGCCACTACTTTTTTTTATTATATAAATTATATTTAAAATAATTAATAAATTTGTAATTTTTTTCATTTTTAATAGGATTCAAATTATATTTCTTTGGAGCAACAATTTTGTGAATTACAAAGAACCAATGAAAAAAATTTACTTGAAAGAAGTGAAGCTGTTAATAAATTATCAAAAGCATTACAAGAAAGTCAAAATAAACATGGTAATTTAATTGCAATGAATCATAGTCAAGAAAATATGCAATTGCAAAATAAAATAAAATTATTGATTGATGAAAAAAGTGAATTGGAAAATACTATTAAAGATTTACACAATAAATTAGAAATAGCAAAAGCTGATGCACAAAACTATGATGATTTACTGCTGGATCCACAATCTGATTCAATAAAACAAATGAGACTTGGTGATAATCAATCATTTGGTAAAGATAATGAAGATATTAAAAATAAATTACAGTATGAATTAAAAAGATGCATTGCTGGACAAACAGTTAAAAGAAAAGAAATAACAAAATTAGAAAATATAATATCACAAAAAGATTTAGAGTTAAAAAAATCACAAGAAATTACTTTAACATGTCAACAAGAAGCAGCACGTTATTCAAAACGTGTAAATGAACTTGAATCTAAAATAAAAAATATAATTGCTGATAGTATTTGTGAAACAAATGCTGAAATTAAAAGATTAACTGATAATTTAAATGATTTACAAACACAAAATGAAACATTAAAATGTGAAAAAAATAATTTACAAGAAAAATTAGAAGAAACACTTGCTGCACAAGAAGAATCAATACGTAAAATTCAACAAGAAACAATTGCACAACAAGAAAAAACAACAAGTGAAGAATACAATAAAGAATATTTAGATATTCATGATGAAGCTGTTAAAAGAGTTCGTCAAGAAGCCATCATTGAAATAACAAAGCTAAAAGTACAATTAGAAAGTACAGAAAAAGAATTAATTGAAATTAAAGAAAAATATATTGAATTATGTGTTATTAAAAATAAATTAATGACTGATCATGAAAATGAAATAAAATCATTAAAAGAAACTTATGATTATTTGGAAAATCATAAATCTGATATCGATGAAACGAAAATTAAAATTGCCGAAATGGAAATGAATTATGAGCTTTTAAAGAAAAAATATGAAAATTTAGTTAATGAAAAATGTAACTTGACTAAAAAAATAAATAAATATGAGCATGAAATTTCAGCATTTAAAAAAAATAATAACAACAATAATTCAATTGATAAATTAAAATCTGATAATGATAAATTAAAATTAGCATGTGATAATTTATTAAAAGAAAAAAATGATTATAAACAAAAAATATATGACCTTGAAATTAAATTAACTGAATATAAAGCTGATATTATTGAGCTTAATGATAAGTTAAATCATCCAAATGAAAATTTAATAATTTCACAAAATGAATTGGAAAATGAACTCGCACAGTATAAAGAAATTGTCAAAGAACTTGGTGATCAATTGAGTAATAGTAATAATAGTAATTTAAAAAAAAATGATTTACGCCAAGAAGAAAGATTAAAACAGTTGGAATTAAAACTTCAAGAAAAAGAAGTACAATTACAAAGATTACATGATCTTGATAAATTAAAAGATGAACGTGATCAATTGGTTACAAAGTTAAAACATCAAGCAAAACAATTTGAGCAATATGTTAAAAGTCAAAAACAAGTACAAGCTGAATTAAATTTATCACCAAGAAGTACAATTGATGGTGTTGATTTTCAAAAATTACGTGAAATGTCAACAAAAGAAGTTAGAGAAGAGATGGAACAAAAAGTTGCTGAAGAATTAAGAATAATTGATGATAAACATCGAGAAAAACAACGTATTATTGAACAAAAGTACAAAACAGCATTAAATGAATTAAATGAAAAAACTAAAAATGTATTACAAGCTGAAAGAATGAAATTACAATCATCATTTAAAGCACAAGAACAAATATTTACTCAAATATTTGAAGTTAAACTTGATGAATATAAACGTGAATTAAATATGAGAAATTTAAAAATTGAAGAATTACAAACATTATTACGTCGTAAAGAGCATGAAATTGAAGAAGAAAAAAATGATATGGCACAAGTAATGTCTGAATGGATTCTCGAAATACAAACAGTCAAAGATACTGGTTTAAAATTAAAACAAGAAAATAATAATCTACATGATGAAAATAAATTATTAAAAAATAATGAAACAAAATTAAATGAAGCTATTGAAATGTTAAAAAGTAAAATAACTGAATTAAATGATGCTATTGATTTAATCAAACAAAAATATCAAAAAGCCAAAACTACTGCATCAAATTACAAGGTAATTATCTAAAAAAAAAAATTACATACACATATTTAATATTGTAAAAAAATTATAAAACAATTAATTTTTATCCTTTAGACATATGCAGCTAACAAGGAAAAATTTCTATCAGGTGAATGTAAAAGAATTGAAGAAGGTTATAAAAAAGCACTAAATCAAGTTGAACAAAAACTCAATGAAATGATTGATACACAAGAAAAAGAGTTCAATGAAAAACTCATGGAAATGCAAAATAATCATGAGGAACAAATACAAAAATTACGACAAAAACAGAAGTACAAAGAAAAAAATTAATAAATTTATATTACGTATTTCTTAGTTCAATAATTATAAATAAAAATATATTTTTTTTTTTTTTAATTTAATTTAATTTAATATTAAAAGAGCCCGAATATTATTGATAAAACTATGCCTATTATAGATGCACTTTATTGTACAACACTTTTATATATTTAAATTGACATTTCAATATTTTTTTTTTTAATCATTCGAATATTTAATTGTCAAATTTTTAATATTTCGATTATAATAAACGCGAGGCACTGCCTCTTGATGCATAGATAGAACAAATTGGCATAAAAAATTATACATAATATGAATTAATTAAATTAAAAAATTTAATTAATATACGTTTATTTAAAATACTCATTAATGGCCATCGGTGTCATAGCTAAATTTTTTAATAACATAAAATTATAAAATACCATCATGACATTAATTGTAATTATTATCAACAAGATAACAGCGAAATTAATATTAAAAGAAACAAACAAACAAAAACATAATAATCTTGCCAAAATCTTGTTTAAATTTTCAATATTAATTTTAATTATTATAAATAAATTTAGCCAGTAGTTATTCAGTATATGCCATAAAAAATAATCTAATAAAAAAATATAAAAGTGTAATTATATTTATAATCCATGACTCACGAGCTTTTAAAACAAATTAATTTAAGTCAACTATGGCATTAATAAAATTTATAAATTTATTTAAAAATAAAACAAACAAAAAAATATATTGTAAATTGCCAAATTAGATATATAAATTTTCGAAATATATTTTAAATAATTTCTATGAAAAAAAATTAATAATAATTGTAACTTTAATATTTGTACATAATAAAAGTACAATATTTGAGTTTATTAATAGCCATGGAGAATATGTTAATGATATATTCAGAAGCAGGACTGATAGAGTACGAACAATAGTATTCAAACTGTCATTAACAAATGACAGTAATTAAAAGTAATTTTTTTATATTTTCAAATTAGGCTATCTCATATGATATGTAACTTAAATAAAATTAAGAAATAATATTTGTAAAATTAGTTTTTAATTCCACGAATGTACAATGAATTTCGGTACAAAATAATAAGTTTATCTTTTTTTTTTTTTTTTATATATTTTCATAATATTAGAGTGATAAGCTATGAATTTGTCTAATGTATCGATTTATGTAAAAAAAAAATAAATCATTTATTCAAGTATATAATTGAATAAATTAAATTGATAAATTACTTGCGCAAAGTTTGAGAATATTTTATAAGATGTTATTATTTTTTTTTTTATAGTAGAAAATTTTTCTCCGAGCCATTAAATAGCCATTTGAATGCTTCATGAACGTGAGCTACAACTTTTTAGATATCTTTAATATAAAATTAATCAAATAATCCAAAAAGTTGTGGCCTATGTTCGTGAGGCATTTAAAGAGCTTATTTTTCATATGTAACCTTTCCGGCTTTTCTTATTCGGTCTTGTTCTCTTTTTCAGCTTCTCCTTGCTTAGACATTTGACAATTCATGGTCTAATCGTTCATAGCGTGCCAGAGTTGTTAAATCAGATCAAATTGATATATTAGCAGTAAAACAAGTGATTATATTTTGTCTGAAAAAAAAAAATAAATACAAACAATGAGTGGAATCGCCAAAATTGGGTTGCGACTTGTTGAGACAATTAAGAGAACAAAATGTATTACCAAAAATAACACAACAAAAAATCTACGATCCATGTTTCAGGTGAAAAATGGTTTTAAGAATAATACCAAAAATTCAATTCCACCAGGTAAATCTTGTAATTATAAATTTAAATTTTTAA
>JAPYYR010001629.1:0-13929 GCA_030523065.1 Aphidius colemani
AAAAATAACAAATGGTTGGTCAAGTTTCGTTTTTAAAAAAATAAAATAAATAAATAAAACGAAAATTCTATACCATAGACAAGAAGAAGAATAAACAAATAAAAACATGAAATAAAAAAACAAAAATAAAAAACTATTTTAATCTAAAATTCAGGATCACGCTTGAATTCCCATTCTGGGCCGTTTTTTCGGTAGCTGCCCGAGTTCTTTTATATCTTTCTTCCTTTTTTTTATTTTTTTAAATGCAATATACATGTTTTTTTTTTTTTTTTCTATATTTTTTCCATATCGACTGTCACGTTGTGCTTTGCATGAATGCTTCAGACTCAATATACTATGCAATATATATTTTTTTTTTTTTCGACAATTATTGGCATTTTATAATACATAACTAAAAGTCATAAATGTTTCACATTGTGAGCTTTGTAATTTTTTTTTCCGTTTTTGAATTTAAAATTTTTCAAATCAATAATCAGTTGAGTTATTTAATAAATAATTCAAAAATAAAATGAAGTAGAAATGCCAACTTTAAAGTTTAATTTGATTGATGAAGAAAAAAAAAGGAAAAAATGAAATGAAAAATTGAGGAAATAAATAAAATAAAAGCTGACATGCAACATGCTCATAAGATCTTTGCTTGTATATTTAACTATCTTTTGTATACCTATATTGTATTTCGAAGCAAGCTAATCAGTGTTGAAATCGTGTCAAAGTTACACCTCAACGTTTAGTTACATGTCACCAAGGCATCTAGAAACAAAGATCAGGTGGACAAATCACGAGATAGGAAATTGCGTGACTTTGTCGCGTGAACAAAATACTTGAATGTAAAATTTCTTCCTTTTCTTACGGTGCATTGACCCTTTTTTGTTGTAAAATTTTCTACTTTGGCCCTTAATTTTATTTTCTATTATTTCATTCTCAAGCCAAGTCGTGATTAAATTCAATAAATTATCAACAATTTATTTAATTCAAAGATAAAACTACTTTTGACGACAAATAATATCAAAATTTATTTATTTTTCTCAACCCTATACATGAAAATAAAAAAAACCTGCTCAATATTTCTTACAGAAAATTTTTCTTTATAAAGTCAAAAAAGAAAGTAAAAATAAAAATGTTCAATCTATGAAACGAAGTAGACGACGTACTGATCGCTTTATTTTTTTTCCGGAAAACCCCAAGATGTATGCAAGGAATCAAGAAACGGAAAGAGTAAAATACGTTTCCTGTCAGTGTCATGGGCAGAAAAGTGTCCTGATTCTTCTTCTCCGATGTTTTCATGGATAAAAAAAAAAAAAAAAAAAAAGAATAAAACGCAAAAGAAAGGTAACGATAAAAAATAAATATAAAAAAATAAAAAACAAGAAAAATGTTGTCAGTTTCAAGGAATAGGTATTTATCTCGAAATTCGAAAAAGCACTTCATTTTGAACGTTTAATATCCGGTTAAAACAGAAAATAATACCGAGTAAAAAAAAGCTTTGTTTCCCAAAATAAAAATCATAATTTATGCTATTTATCTACAAGCTTAGATACGATTCATTTATATATTCAACAAATGAAATTTTATATTTACTATTTATATATAAATTGAAGACTTTGAAAGGGCAATGAACCAAGATAATCACTGATTGAGTTAATTAAAGTTTCAAGTTCTTTGATGATCATATATAGTGAATTTTCAAAAGCAAATTGCTTCAGTAATTCATAGTTTGTATATTATATAATTCTCCTCTTATACTGAGACTAACCAATCAACGGTTTTTTTTTTTTCAATCATCTTTCTTCTCTTTATCTCCTGTCAACATCCACTCCGAAATTAATGAATCGTTAAAATTAGCCACTAAGTTTCTAGTTGCATACTATTTAAGGTTTATCGACATTTGCAGTTGTACGATAACAGTTACTGTCAAGTTTTCGCTTCACTCTATACTAAATGTAACTTTGAAAATTTGACAAATCTCTTGTCTCGAGATGAAGCATCAACAACTCATATTGATTATCATTATAATAGATTTTCAATATCGTTATAGGAAAATAATTGTAAATTTAATATTTTTGTTTTTTAAAATTCTATTGATTAATAATTACTGAGTAATACGGATTTTTTTGTTTTAAATAATAATATGAACTTTGTTTGCTAACAATGGAATGAGTAGGATAAATAAAAATTTCCATGAATCATTATGCATTTTCAAAACTGGATTCTCGATGAAAATATTAATATAATAATTATAAAAATAAAAAACAATGTAATATTCCCAGTAAATCCCGCTAAGTATAATATCGAAATGTTTTTTATATTTTAATTGCTCAAAGAGCTCATTCAATCGTACATTTATTTTTTTATTTTTACAGTAGCTTTGAGTGCGGAAAAAAAAAGAAATAAAAATAATAATAAAAAATATGAAAAAAGTATGAAGAGAATAAAAAATTGAAGTCCATTTCTTCTGCTGTGGAGCGTAATAAATGAATAATTGAGGGTTTTTAAAGGGAAGAAATAATATATGAAAAGAAAATGAGAGAGAAAAAAAAAACTTGGTTGGAAAGTTGAGATCGGAAAAGAACCTTATGAAAAAGCCAGACGGTATATGAGAGGTCGAGGGTGGCTCATCTCTACTATATTTTCCTTAGAAATAGTGGTGCACATTGGTGCGTTGTAGTTTAAATTTTCGTATCTTCTTGGGCTTAAGCATCAAAAAGATCAGAGAAGCAAAGTGCACCTTAAATCGATAAAATTAATGAAATTTTGTGGCAATCTTCCGGCAAGGAAATTGCTACCACAATTAGCAACGTTAAATTTCAGATGTTTAATTTTTTTTTAAACTCTCTCATTACTAATTTTAACGAGTATTCTTAACTTCTTGATACTTAAATATGAAAATTAAACTTGATCTTAAAGATTATCCATTCCTTTGAATATTCAACCTTATTGATTACACAAAAATAGGAGAAAAAAATAATATTTTAATTAAAATATTCAAATGGAAAGATTCATATTCAAGATCATTAAATGTCCAATTATAACTTAAAAAACTACATAGATATTTTTCAAATAATTCAGAAATGAAAAAAAAAAAAATTGAATTTAATAATCTTTCGGTTATTTTGAGGAATGAAAATTTACATTAAATGTGGTAAATCGCATTTTCCAGAGTGATCCACAATAGACTGAGAAGATAAAAGAAAACGGAAAATACAAAAAAAAAAAAAAAAAAACAATTATGAAAATAAAAATAAGTGTGGTGGATTGTTAATACGTCTGCATTTGTATCGTAGCAGAATAAAAAGATTTCTTCGTAGGGTTACTTTAAATAGGTATGTTTGAAAGGACTCGTACAACATTGTTTTCTCACATAATAATTAGAGTGCGGATATGTGTGCTCGTGCGTTTTATCAAAGAACGACAAAAGAAAAGAAAAAAATAAACACAAACAACGTGAAAATGAAAAAAAATATTGAAAGGGTAAAATAAAATGTAGGGAATAAAAAAGACTCGTCGTTGCACCCAGCTCTGTGAAAAGGTTGTATGTAAAAAAAGCCAGAAGATAAAAGTTAAATAATAATTGAAAGTAAAATTGAAAAATTTTAAATATGGGATTAAGGAAGAAAGAAAATAATAAAAAACTTTTCAACAAAGTTACTGAATTATTTCTATAAATAAATTGGTTTTAACCACAAATGGAATTTTCAAAGTACATTTGCAATTTATACAATTTTTGAAGAATTTTTTTTTTTTTTTCTCTCGGTCACGAAAAAAAAATATGATAAATCAAATTCTTTTTTTTTTTTCCAAATGTTATCATCTGTCGTATCTCAGCAATTTATTAATCGATACCGATCAAACCGAATACAAATTGGGGCCAGTAGAAAAATGGAACTTCAATAAATATAAATCTCTTCTATAATAGTAATACGATAATAAATTTAATTATTATTTTCCGGTTAGATAATTAACAAAGTTATACAACCAATTCAATATGCGGTTTACACGATTGTTATTATACAATATATATTCCGAAAATAAATCTGTATTTTTGTATTACAGATAAAAGCCCGAAAAATGGTTGGATTAATTAGTCTGTTTAAACATCTTTTTCTGAGCGAAATATTTGTTGATAATTAAAATATTTTAATATAAGTTTTTTTCTTATCATTTCAACTTCCCGGTAGCTTTGAAGTTTGTTCATAAATAAATTAACTGTTATATTTATTGAAAAAAAAAAAATATAATTTAATGATTATTCAAACATTAAACTCATCAATTTCGATAAACAGTAGTACAAGTAAACGCTTATGTCAGACAGGGAGTATATAGAAAATTATGATGAAATTCATTTTGAAATAATTCATATGTACACACACATGAAAATTTTGCTTTTGTATTTTGAACAAAGGATCCTCATTTTGGTCACTTATTTTATCCGTTCTCATTCATTTTCAACAATATATAAATGAAAATCAGAGTAGTATCCCCGAGGCATCCTTGTACGTCGACTATGTACGACATTAGTCCATTAAATCGTGACACAAACCACGAATGCCACGTGCCAACCAGTACACCCTACACCCTCACCTATGATATTCATCTTCTCTTTCACTTTTTACTCATCCTCCTCATCACCCTCTCTTGTATAGTGAAAAGGCTCTTGTATGGAAACCCAATTCTCTCTAAAGCCGACGATATTTCCTCTTTATGCCCAACCCTGTGGTAAATCCACAAATTTATGATACGATTTCGTGGGAATAACACACGTACACGAAAATTTAACGATTACAACAACAAAACGAAACAAAATTTAACAAAAGAGACAACAACCGGGCTCATTGACCTCACCACTAATTATATATTTAATTTAAAATTATTTTTTCATAATATTTTTATCTTCAATAACTTTATTAGCACTACATGTCGCTTACTCATTTTTTTATATGAAAATTTTGATATTTATGTTATCAAAAAATTTTTCATGTTGTTTATTGGTCCATATTGGATATTTGGAATTTTTATGACTGTTTGATAAAAAAAAAATAAATAAAAAAAACAAAAAAATTTTTAAATTACTTTTTTCAACAACTAGAAGACTTGTTATGATAAAAAAAAAAACATATTGACATGTAATATTTAGTTGATAAATAAAAAATGAACAATAAGTTGAGTAAAATAAAATATTGTTAAAAATAATTTAAATAAATAAATAAAAAGATAATTCTATATTGTTTCTGTGCTGTATGTATTTTTCGATAAAACACACGAGTCTTTTATTTTAGCTGGTTTTTTTGATCGATTGAAATTCGATGATGTGGAATTTATAGTACATAAAAGAGAACGAAGCGAACGTCATCGTTGTTTTATTTTTTTTTTCTTTTTTTCAATGCGATGCGACATACTCATGTTATCGATATATAGATTTCAATGGCAATGCAGAGTATGCAAGCTTGTTCGATCAATGTGTTTTCTCATTTTTCTGGCCTTGATTCGAACTCGACTGGCATAAATATATCTACATATATATTCCCTTACTTTTAGCCTATACTTTTTCTATTTTTTATTTCACAATACTCACTCTTTGCTCTCATCTACTATTTTCATTTTTTTTCTACTCAAACATATTTTTTTATTATTTATTTTCTTTATTTTTTGGCATTTTATTGAGACAAAATCGTCGAGTATTCTCTGCACGTTTCTCTGGGGACACGTTGCGCTTCAACGGTACTTTGTCATTTCATTTTTATCAGGATTTTTCATCTTACTCTCGCAATAATGTCTTACGTGCCTTCATGATATTTTTTATTGAAGGTAGAATCTTACAAATAAATCACTAATATACGATATCCAATCATCATTAATCGCTATTTATTTTTTCATAAAAAAAAAAATGATAATTTGTTTATTTATTTATTTACTGATAGTTGATGTTATTTATTTAATTTTTTTTTCGTTTGTATTTATTGGTAATCTTGTATTCCCTCGATAAGACAAATAATTTCTTAAAAAATAAATTCCCATTCTAAAAGTCTACTATTAAGTATTAACCCAGCGAATCCTTTTTTTTCTACCCTATGATTATAATGATAACTCGACTTTGAATTTATTTTTCAGCTTGACATTAAAAGCTACCACTTTTAATTATCATTTTCTTTTTTCTAGGGGTTGTGGTTGTAATTACAGAATTTTTTAAGGTCATTTGAAATAGACAAAAAGGGTTAGAACCATGGATTTTCAGAATTTCTAATTTTCAGGATTTTTATTAATTTGTTTTTAGTTTAAATTACGAGAGAATGAAAAAAAATAATAATAGTTTGTAAAAATCAAAATAACGGTTTGCACAATGTTGAGAATCAGAGTCAAAACCAACAGAGTGATTTTTCCCTTGATGCTGTATAGTGCTAGGATATAGTAATCTTTTGGGAATTATCACAGTGACATAACATCCAAGAGGGATTTAAAGAGATTTTCAGTACTTACCACAAGGTCCTTCGCTCTTGAACACTGTATTCGTCCTTTTGCGGCAGCTACTTTGGCTCATTTGACAACGATTCGTGTAGGTTACTCCATCAGTACCACACACAGGCTTTGATACTGAGGGACAATCTTCAGGACATTTACAAAGTGGTCGACCACTTTCTGATACAACACAAAGTGCACCCCAAGAACAATAAGTCTGCTCACATAATTCTGTAAAAATAAAAATAATTTAATCAATAAGTAAAATATACATAAAATTGATATATTATTTTTACATTTTATTGAAATTTTTAATAAATATTATTCATAAAATAATATTTATAAATTGGTAACATTTTTTCTATTTTTACTCAAAACTGCGGTGAAATGTTTGTCAAAAATAAAAAAAAATTATATTGTGTAGCTGCAACACGGGAATTTAACGACCAACGATGACAATAGCATCAAGTATGTAACGTGACTTGCAATATTTCAAGAAAACGTAGATAAAAAAATGATAAAAAGTCGCGTGTGTCATGTGGAAAATATGCCAACGATTGCAAAAATATATAAAAAAAAATAAAACAATTTGTCAGATAATAAAAATAGTTCCAAATAGTGTCAAGTAATTTGATGAACATAAATAATATCATGTTCATCATTTTTCCTTATTGACTCTGATTGTTATTATTATTTTAGTGGTATGCTATTTAATGCAAGTAAAATAATTTATCCAGATGAGACATGAGATAATTAATTTAGGAGTAAAGTTCGTAATGATTTAGACGACTAAGAAAATCCTGAGAATCCGTGCTAGATAATCCATTGGCTTCCGGTCATTAATATAGCAGACGACTTGATCCTCACGAGGGGAGAATGTGAAAAAATCGTCTGATTTTCAGCCAGACTGGGTCAATCGCCTTTGCCGCAGTGCAATAAAAAAAAAAATAAGAAAAAAAGTAAAAAAAAATAAAAGAAAAAACCAGTGAGACGCAAAAGAAATGCCACAGTTTTTTTTATTTTATAATTTTTTATTTTTTTATATTTTTAGTTTATTTTTTTTTTATTTCATCACTAACGTAAGCTTCTTCATCCACTTCTTTGGATTATTTTCTGGAGATTAGCACATTGGAAAATGTTCACCTTATATATGTCGCGAAAGGAAATAAAAAAACCGCTTATCTTAGAATACGAAATGAAAAATAATTATAATAATAAATACAATTGTAATGGTATTTAAAATGAAAATAAAACTGAGATGTAAAATATATATAAAGTTATTTTTTTTTCTTGAAAATAAAAAGAACTATAATGAATATTTTATAGTCATTTATTTCATTTTATTATTTATTTCAACGTTATTATATTTCAACGATAAAATTTCACACATTTTATTTTTTTTTCTAACCAGCGGAATGTGAAATGATGTTATGCCTGTAAGGCTTATGTACAGTATTTTTCTTTCGTGATGAAGCCAGAAAATGGGGTTAACTCCTCGCAATGTAGCTGATACAATCGCTTGTCGGTTTGGAGCTGTATTTCACATTGTTTATAACAGCCGCAGGACTTGCTGTGAGAGAGTCTCATTGCGTTGACGATAAACAGGGCTGGGTTGAGTCAAAATGGGCCACCCGTGGTCAACCTGGCAATGCACAGTTTAAGGTCAATGCTCTAGTTATTCGATCCATTGCCAGATCAACCCTTTTCTCATAACCAAACACAAAAAACTATTTTTCCATGGAAAAAAGTTTAGCAAAAATAATTAAATATTATTGAGCTGAGAAAGAATAAAAAAAAAATTTTTACAATTTATTTTTTATTTAATTTAATCCATCATGATCTGTCTTGTCAAGTGTTATACAGTGTTGAAAATTTTTTTAAAAAATATTTATAATAAATCTATCTGCCACAGTGTAATTATATTTTGTTAAAAATAAAATGATAAAATGTTTGATTGATGTTCATAAATCCATAATTAACAAATTAATTTAATTGAATTTAAAACTTAAATGAAGTTTTCAATCAAAAATCAACAGAAATAAATGAATACTAAACTTATCAATTATATTTAATAAAAAAAAAAAAATTAATTTGACATCATAAGAAAAGTCAAATAGAATCAAATGAAATTAATGAATAAAAAGTAAAAAAAAATAATAAAAAGTAAGAAGAATAAAATAATAAAATTAGGTATCTCATAAGAGAAAGTAAAAATAAAGTTAAACAGCATCTGGAACTTTAATATCATCTATCTTTTTACTTTTTAAAAAAAATAAAAAATTTAAGTCAATTTTCAAGATAATTTTAATTTTTTTTCTTATTACTTTTCTTAAATATATATTTTTTCCTATATACTAAAGACGAATCTTCACTTCTTAATCTATCAGTCAATAGTGTATATATCTCGTTATATTTTGCTCTCCAATTTTTCTCAATTCTCCCATACTTTTCATTTTTCGATTCAACAAAAATTTCTCACCCTCAATGAACTTATTCACTTGGTATATAGCCAATTCACGTGACGTGTCATTCTACTATCTACCTATCTATCTGTCCAACCTATCTACCCCTCTTTTTATTTCTTCATCTTATTCTTTTTCTATTCTTATTTTTTTTTTTCTTTTTTCGACTATCCATTTTTTATTTTCTCATTGGAAAATGTCAGTTTGATATATATCCTATTTCATCTCGTATTATATCCAAAAGATCAAATATATATATACAGAAAATACCAGAAGCCACGTGATGTACTAAAACATAACATCGTATAACATGAGTATATATATATTTCATAGTTTACCAAGTGTAATCAAAGGACTTTGAAAAGTCAAGATAAACCAAAAGCTGTTATGTGAAGAACCAAGGTGGATAGGTCGAAAAGCTTGTTGCAAGTTTTAGTCTCAAATCATTTCTGTGAAGATGGGATAAATGCTGTAGACACACACTATTGTTATTATTATTATCATTATTATTACTGCAATATTTAAACATAATATTCATCTTGCTAGAATTGTTTCTATCGAAATGATAGTTTGAAATGAGATAATTGACGACATCGAAATGAAAGTTTTTTTTTTTATTTTTGATAAAAAACATACATAAATATTCTTTACACGCATTTTCTATTTAATTATATAATTTAAGATGTGTAATAATGATATTTTTTATAAATAAATGAACAAAAAAAAATATATTTCAAGTGTGGTTGTAGTGGAAGATTATTTCAAGGCAATTGTTATTGTAAAAGTGAATGAGAGCTTTTGCAGTATTTGAGTGTTTCTCTTTGTAAATGTTAGAAGAGAATAATGTTAAGCTACTTGTCAAGGGTTGTCAAAGTAACTGAAATTATAAGTTTAATATTGGCAGACAAAATGAGAAAGACATTAATGCAAAATGTTATTATGTTGTGTATGACTTTGAACGAAATTTACGTTAATTAATTTAAGTTAAAAACAGAATTTTATCAATGAAAAACTTTAATAAATATTTATTTTTCAATTTTTTTTTTCCTTCAATTTATTATAATTATATGTAAACATTTTTTTTTCAAATCTATTGATTTATAATTTGAATAATATTTAAATATAAAAAAAATTCAAATTATATTTTCTGTATAAATAGAAATGTTGAGCTTTAAATATTTTTATAACTGAGTTATTTTTTTTTTTATCATTCAAAAATTTTAAATAAATAAAAAAAAAATATATGTTTGGAGTAAATGCATTTATCGATAAAATATCAGAACGTATGAATACATAATTTAGTCGTTGAATGTATTTTTGAATACATAAATTAAACGACAAGATAAATATATGACGATCAATGTGAATACGAGAGATGCATAGATAGTTTATACATTGACTAATTTGCAACAGATTCATTGGTTATTCTTTTTTTGTGTCATTGTCATTTAATATTATCATTACCCAATGGAAAAAAAATATAATTTTTCCAAATAAATAAATTAAAATTATGTCTAATATTTAATTTTGTATATCAAATATAATTTTGTGGGTGTATTTAAACAGTGTCGTCATATTGCGTCATGAAGGATGCGTGTGTTTGTAGGGTTGCTTGAGTGGCATATAATTTCACCTAATGCAAGCATACAGAAGTTGGTGATGGTGGTGTGGTGAGAGAGGGTTTATCGAGGATCATATGGATGGATGTAATATGTATTGCCTGGTTTGATCCCCTCAACTTTGACTCATGTGGTGATATTGAGACCGAATGAGGGGTAACATTTAGAGTGGAAGAGAAAGAGCCAAAGATAAATAGAGAAACAAGACTGGGAGGAAATGAGGAGGATAGTTATTGATGCTAGTCGATTTAGCTGTACTAATGAGGACCAAGACCAATTGACATGTGTTCTAATCGACGGATATGCATATAAGATGCATATATCATATCAATTCCAATCAATTTCATCATGTCGAAATATGTCGAAATATGTTTATGGTCTTATCCTGATTATGTATACCTTTGATTATAAATTATTGATGCATTTTATTTTTTAAAAAAATTATAAACCTATATTTAAACTCTAACCGCATTGATAATACTGACATATGATCATATTATCATATTATAATTTTATATCCCATATAGAAAATGATTTTAAAAAAATTTTAAACATAATTAATTATTGTTAATCAAAGTTGGGAGGCTAGGGTGACTTAATGCAGAACAGGATTATGGATATGTCGGGTCACATGATATTCATATACTCTGAAGAGCTAATTTATCTAGCAGGCTAATATTGAATTGGCATAATATATAACTATACATTTGCCTCATAATCTCATGTTTCATGAGAGCAATGCTAAAATATTAATGAATAGTTATTTGGAATATTTGGTGATGATTCATCATTAAATTTAACGAAATCATCAATTATGTATTAACAAACACAGGTCAGTTTCAACAAATGAAATTATATTTTGATAAGATATTTTATAATAATGGTAATTCAATATATTTAAAAAATAAAAAACAACATAATTTACAATATATTCAAGGGAAAATTTGATACTCATTACATGGTATATATAAAAATTATCATTTGAAATTTATCATGGAAATTCAGAATAACTATTAAACTACTTAAAATGGAAAATTAATTTTTCAATTGATTTGATGAAATCTATATTATTAAGTTGAAATTGCAGATCACGTTAACAATACTATCAGAAGATTGAAGAAAATCCTATTATTGTTTAAATTGAAATATATAAGAGGATAAGAAGCAAAGCCTATTGTGTCCAGAGAGAGAATCGTTGAGATACGCACAGGGACATTGCCACAAGTACCACAGATTCATTGCTATATAATATATAAATAAAAGGACTATTTTCAGTGTCTGTAACAAACTAAAAGATACCATTTCCTGCAGCACATGACTCGCTTTTATTTACCAGCATTGTGTGTTGTTGAACCAGATTTTCGTTGAAGTTTACGTTTGTGCGGTTTTCGAGAGAAACCAAAATCGTTGCTTAATCTCTTGTGTATATACACTTTACCTTGTGTATAGTTGGTAAAAAATTTTAATCAAGAAACATCCGATACAAATAATTGTAATCTTACGTAAATACAACAAAAAAAAAAATGAAAAAATAATAATGTTATTTTTTTTTTGGTATTTTATAAAAGTATTAAATTTGAATGGTGGAAATAGTAATGGGCAAAATATTTTAACAGAAAGGAAAGACAAAAAATATGTATAAAAATATTATTATTTTATAAATAATAAATCATTTTAATTAATTATTAAGTAGAATTTATAAGGGCACTTATTTTTAAGCGTCTTATTCTTACTTTACTTTACTCTATTCTGCGAACTTCAATATTCATATGCTCTTGAAATTTTCATTAAATGTTTTATATTTTTATATAAACATGTTTTTTTTTTCTTTGTTTTATAAATTTTTCATGTAAATAGAGAGAATTTTATTTCATTTGAGATGAAGTAAAATTTTTGTAAGACAGTAAAGAAGCATTTTATAGTGTCTTAAAATATTAAATTGAGATGAGTTTTGATCATTTTTATTCGAGGGGTGGAATAAATGAAAAATATAATTGAAGTGCTTTATTATTATGCGAAAAAAAAATGACATAATTAAGATTAATTTGAGAAAGATAAAATTAAAAAAAAAAAAGAAAAAAAAATTTAATATAAATATAAATTTGAGAAAAAAAAAAATTTAATAAATAGTGAAAATATATTTTTCGTTTTCATTATCGAGTTTTTATAGTCACTAGTCTTTTATTCATCCTGCAGTCACACATTTTTCTTTTGTATGATATTTTTTTTTTGTCTTTTATGTTTTTTTAATATATATAAGTTTATTTATTCAGTGTATATTTTTATTTACTAGGTTTTTATCTTCTTATTTTCCTTTAGAATATACTCAGTTGCACGTCGTTTTGTCATCTACAATTTTTCTTATTTCTCAACTTACATAAACAATACTGTCTACCATTATTCTTGCATGTTTTATTTATAAATATATATATTAGTTTTTTTATTTTATATATTCAATATTAAACACAAAAGAAAATAATCTGCTTGTAGTCTTTTTCAGCAAAGAAACAAATAATCAACTTCAATGAAAATGGTTTTTGTATTTTTTTTTTTCATTGAAAATTAAAAAATACAAAAACAAATAATAAAATACAATCCATTTTTTCGTTATTATATTCTTTGAATGATAACAAACAAAAATAATAATAATAGTAATAAAATTATTATTAAAAATAATTATCAAAACATCAGATGTCTCAACAATGGCGATTTCAGCAGTTTATTATTATATTTTATTTATTTTTATATTTTATGAAGATTCATGTCACGAGATACTGTTGTCAAAGTGTTTTTGATACAGTGCCATGATTTTGAGCTTTTCACAGTTCCTTTATCAACGATACATAAATATTACTATTATCATTATTTTTGTTTTAGAAAATTTCAAGTTTAACTTTGTGAGTTTGAAAATTCGATGTTGCCATGTATGATACACACATAACCGAGGCAGATTGTTTTTAATTTTAAAAACATACATAACACACTTCAAGTGAAACTCAAAGTTATTTTTTCAAGATAATTTTATGCAAACAATGTAACGTCAATCAACACGTTATGTAATAAGATAAAAAGAATGAATTTTTTTGTTTGTTATTTGCATGCGATGTTTGTAGTTGGTGTCACATATTCGTGTTGGAATTAGAAAAAAAAAACACACAAATATGCATTATACGATGGAAAAATATTAATCTGTTTGAATCGGTAATTAATTTGGCAATTTCCGGTAGTAGCAGGACGGCTGTTGAATGCAATTTATGCAAAACCACTTCCGTCGTCATCTCATCAACAATAATTATACACAGGTAATTTTTCTATTTTTCTTTTTTTAATTTTTGTCAACTGAAATTATCTAACGAACGTTATAATTCACGTCATTTTAAATTTGATCCACACAAGGG
>JAPYYR010001630.1:0-27325 GCA_030523065.1 Aphidius colemani
AGAAAAATTTTATTAATTTACTTTTATATTTTGTATTTTATTATTAATAAATATTTAATTAAATTTATTGGAGTAGTTTTGGTGGTTGTGAGTCACAAATCAATCACAGCAATAGTATTTAACTGAATTTTTTTTTTTTTTCATCTAAAACTGTTGATTCCAATAAAAACTATATATACTTATCTCAATCACACATAGCTCTCTTGTTTTTTATCCAATAAATTTATAAGAAATAAAAACCAACGTTAAATGAAGACTAAAAATTGTGAAAAAAACTAAAAGACGATAATAATAAAAAAAAGTTGTATAGATTGACTGAGCTAAAGAAAACACGAGATAAGTTTCATTTTCAATTGACGAAGAAGAAGAAAAACCATTGTCACCAACATTGAACAAATTTAAACCGCAACTTGGTGACGTTCCACCTGATCTCACATTACTTTAAAATGAAATACAACTGTTGTTTAGATTGTTCTGAAATTGAAAAGAAATAAGAAATAAAAAAAAAAATACCCATTGAGTTGACTTTAACTGATCTCGTAAAATTTATTTATTTATTTTTTCTTGAACGTTATAAGTAGTTTTCAAAATTTACCATTTGAGAAAAAAAAAAAAATGTTTAACAATGACTTACACTTATACACTTTGTTTTATATTTTATTTCCAATTGAAATTTGATGTTCAAATTATATCAACGTATGTATAACGAGAAAGAAACTGATATTCAGATTTCAATAATCAGTAACACATGTTCTATAAATATCGCTTTCACCAAATTAATCAATTTCGATAATTTATGCGTAAGTTTGATCATCCAAACAACCCCTTAATTTCCACGTGCATAGACTCTTTACAATTACATTAGTCTCATTTATATGCAAATTGTGTTTTCTGCTGAAAGTCGAAAAATAATATAAAAATAAAAAAAAGTAAATTCAATTGAAATTCATTTCCATGCAATTTTATTTTTTTCTTCATTGCATTATCTATTCAGACTGTTTTTAATAGCATTCAAGAATTTTTCTTTAAAAAATTTTACAACAAAAAAATATTTAAAAAATAAATAAACTTATATTTTCACATACATATTTCTTCTTTTACACATTTAAATAAAGACAAATATATATATATATTTATTATTATTATTTAAAATAAATTATATACCTATTAAAATTTAATTATTTGAAAAAAAATACAAAAATAAACTCGAGACAGTAATTAAAATATCAAATGGAAAAATAAAAATTTAATGAAAAATAAATTATTAATTAGTATTGATAGTATATTCAAAGTATATTTATCAATAATAAATAAATATAAAAAAAATATGTATATATATTATTGATTATCCAAAGGGTGAATAAAACTTTCTATGAATGAATTTTATTTTAATGAAAAGTGGGTTGATCGTTTATTGTGTAAATGAGACTGTCAAACATTGAGCTTTCAAGCTCAACCACATTGTAAACAAAACGTTTTCATTTTACCCTCATTTAATTCACTCTCTTATTTTTATAATATCAACATAAATAAATATACATTCAAAAATTCATATTACACACGCAATAGTTGATAAAAACCCTTGAATAAACTAAAAAAATTTTAAATATAAATGAATATTATTAATCCAGCTTTATTTATATTTATTTATATTTTAATAATTATTTTTCTTTTTTATTTCAAATTAAATAAATAAAATAGTTATATTTATATAAACTTTTTATTAGATTGAATAAAAAAATTAACTATAAATGTTATTGACAAGTGAATAATTGATTGACAATGATATAAAAATATTTTGATAAAATAGATTATTAAGTGAAGTGTGATAATGTATAAGTGAATGAAGTTAAAAATCGACAATGCAGTTAATGACACTAAATTCACTTTTAATGTTTGATATTGTATTTTTATTTTTTTTATTTCTCGTTGGTGTTTCATGTTTGGTATATTATTTACCAGCATCACGAACAAATCCAATAGCACCATATGAAATTATTAATTCTCGAGTGCCACCAAGGCCTGATTCACCAGTCGATGATGTCTGAGGTTTGTTATTTCAAAAGCTTTCATTAACAAGCAAAAAAAAAATAAAACAATATTAACTGATAAATTAAAATTTAATATTGCATTATTTTTTTTACTTTACAATGAAATTTTTTCTTGAATAAATCGATAGTGAAAGATTAAAAATTTAGTTATTTAAATTATCATATTTTTTTACGTTTATATAAAATTTTTCTTGATATTAGAAATACAATAATGTTTCGACGTTATAAAAATTAATATATAATCTCATTCGGGAAATTATAAGTACTATTATTATTATTATTATTTCTCAGTCATTTTATTTTCAGTTAGTGAATAAAAAAATGAGACGATTAGAGGAAGGATACTGAAAATTAAATGGCTGATTGAAGTCTAAAAATAGGATGGTTGAGGACCATCCGTGATGAAAGATTATATATATGTATATAAAACATGAAAATGGAAATGAGAAACTTGATAATTCCATTATAGGTTGCGTCACTGAAAACATGTCCATCTAAAGTGAATCAAGTGACTCGTTTTCCTGCATCCAAACTCATCGATGACTACTATTTTATCCTTTTGGCATTTGTAATGTAATTCAGTTTTCAATTGGTCGGTAGAAAGAGTAGGCGGAAGGCAAAGTGATTTATCACGTTTACTTAATTCTCATTGAGAAAATTCAGCCAATCTCATTTAAAAAAAAAAATGTATATTTTATGTGACGAGTTAAATCCAAACGACATTTTTCAATAATTTTTTTCTATTCATTTTAATGATGTCTTTTTTGTTTTTTTTTTGCATTATCACTTGTCAATGAAAAAATTTATGAAGATAATTCTTTTTATTTTTATTATGAATAGGCACTGATAATTCTTCAATTATTTTATGAATTAAAAAAAACTAAAAAAATTAACTTATCTTTGTCTTTGTTGAGCTGGTGAATAATTTCAATTAAAAATTTTAATATTAAAAATACCAGAGTTTAAAAATTTTTGTAATATAAATTTTACAAATTTTATCAATACTTTTTAATATTTATTTTTTTTTCTATTAGAACTTTACTTTAATTATTTTTTTTTTTCTGTTACAGAATGCCATCAGAAGTGAACATCACACTTCCGGTGGTTGCTGGCGATGTTTTGGCCCTGAGGGGAGCTGGTCTAGCAGCACCAGAAACTTGGGCTCTACTTTGTCAAGCTGCCCAGGCCCTCCAGGATTTGTTTCTATCAAGTAAGACCATTAAAACAATAAATAATCATTTATAAAAATACCTTTTTTTTTTTTTTTATATCTATAAATTTAAACAACAAGTAAGACAAATAACAATATTTTCTTTTTTTTATTGAAAATTGTTACTCAATGAGAAACCAGTAAATAAATCAATCAATGATCTTATTTAGAAAAAAAAAAAAAGAAACAGTCACACAAAGCTTTTTCATGATCCGCATAAACCAACTAGCATGGCACCCTAATTCATATATTTATTTATTTATTCTATTTTATATTTTCAATTTACGGACAACAACTACGTCATACAAGTTTCAATACAAAAATATATAATACTAAAGTTGTATCACCCAGTAGTCATCCATCAATTTTTCCAAAGCCTCAGAAAACTTTCCACACAGCACATAATTTTCTTTTTATAAACCAAAGAAGGGAGAATAAAAAAGAACATAAAAATCCATTTCCATATAGTAAAAAAGAAGAAAAGAATAAAATAATAAATATATAATCAGAAAATAAATTAAAAAAAAAAAGATTGAAGACATTTTAGCCTTTGTACAGTTCGTTATAAATACGTGAAGTAATTTTGAATAATATAGTAGCCTCAACTGGTCAATTTAGTGTCATCATTTATCCATCAATTTAAGTGATTTATTATACAGTAAATATATTTTTTTATTTAAATTAATTCTCATTGAATTTAAGAACTTTTTCAATATTAATTTAAATTGAAATAATATTGATTTTTAAAAATTAAATAATAATTATTAACAGTTCTTTTTTCTTTTTCGATATAAAAAAAATAAAAATTCTTTTTATGCACGGAAATATTTTGAAGAATAATTTCCGAAGTAATCTCCGGATTTTTTATGGTAACTTTAGCAGAATTTTTACGTTTAAATAAATTTCTTGAGATTTTTTTGTAATTAAAAAGAAAATTTTTAAAATAGTTATTTATCTATAATTTAGTCAATGAAATGACATTTTTAAATTGAAAAAAAAGCTAATTTTAATGTATACAATTAAAAGTTGATTTAATGCAAAGAATTTATGAGTTATTTTGCTTGAAGCATTGATGTTTAATGCCATGATTGAAATCACGAACAGATGAGAGGAATCAGTATAGTTATAGCCAGAGGCATGTGTACATGACACTATGTTTTGGTCCTTTGCATTCCATGTGGCACAGTAATACGTGTTTCTGTTGTCTCTCACTATGCTTCATCTCATTCTTCTTCATCCAGGACATTTACTAACATATGAATTACTGATGCACATAGATTGCCAACTCAAATCAATAACATCAAGAGTTAATAGCTAAATTATTGATAAATTATATGTAAATAATTTTAAAATCATGTTAACATAGCTATTTGACTATTTCAAGTATCAATAACATATTTTCATGGTACAAATAACTTTGGTAATTTAAAAAACTTTAATTTAATTTGATCATATATATTGATGAAAAAATAAAGCAGAGATAATAATTTTTTTAAATTTATTTTTAAAGCTTATATAAAAAAAAAATTATTTAGTTGTGATATAGAATTTTTTTTTCTTTTAGAAAATCTATATCGTATATATGTTTTTATGGAGAAAATTGTTGTATAAAGATTCTCGTAAAAAAAAATATATTGAAATGTTTTCTGTTATCGGGGATTTGGTGAAATCCTCGATGATATTGACTTGAAATGGAACAAATAGCCATCTATATTATTTCACTCACATCCAACCATATATTTACACACATATCACTTCTATACTCATAAAGTGCAATCAGTGTCATAGTTGTGATCTCTCATGACTGGCTACAGGCTTGTAAATATCCTCAAGCGATTTTGTTAGGTGGTTATTCTAACATATGAGATTTACTTGTCTTCAAATCACTAAATTTAACATTCAAACTTCTTGCCTATAATTGAAACGAAAACAAAAAAATTCAACACACCACTAAGATTGCACATTGAAACTTTAATACACACTCACATACAGTTTCATGTTTTGAAATTTAAATTGCTTTATTTATATATATATGTATACATCTGTAAACTAGTGATTATGTTGTTGCTTTTGTCATATGAAATCCTTCCTTTACCTAGAAGGATTACTTGATGAATAATATTAAATAATATACATATATTATATTTGTAAATATAATCATCATTATGGCAATGCAATTTTAACATGACAATTGGCTGACTATTTTTAACATTATATCGTTTTTTTTTTTGACAATTGAAATTTATTATATACATAAAAAAAAAAAGCACAATCAGCTTAATAAATATTATTTATTGAATTTAATTAAATTTCAGAATTATCAATTTATTATATTGATGATTTCAGGGTAAAAATAAATGTGTAGCGTGATTAGTTGATATTTTTCAATATTGATTTATAAATATACATATAATTTAGATTTTTAATTTTTCCTTTTCCAAATAATTCTCGAGATAATCAACTTTGTATTTGAAAAATCAATCAAGTTAGGAATTAATGAAACAAATATTTTCCTCAGTAAATAGAGCTTTTTAATTTTAAAACTTATTTAATTGTATTTTAATTTTATATGATTTTTTCAAGTACATTTAGTTTATCAAGTAGTATAAGTCAAGATTACGTCAGACAAACTCGATAACTATATATTCAAATAATAATGAAATACAAGCTCGCTATATTCAAGTTTTATTATTACATAAAAATAAGTATTCATAAAGAGTCCTAAAATCATTCAATGATGGTTGTTAAATATCTTGAATGAATGGTTTTAATTATATAATTTTATCATCTCAGAATTACAAGATAACACACTTATAAAATTGTCGTAAAAAAAACCGCTATTCAGTTGGCAGTAAATGCATAACTAAACCGACAATTTATATATTATTAACGATATTTTAATCGCTTTACTATATTTTACCCCACATTTTTTATGATATCCCTAAAACAATTTCATAGTCAACGCACAAGCTCAATAAAAAATAATAATAAATAAATAATTACAAAACAAAGTAATGAAAAAAAAAATTACAGAGAAACAAGTAAAGCATGAAATATGTCATTTTATTCATATCAATTTTTTTTTTTTTTTTTAATCGTTATATGAAATATTTTTTTTCTAATAATTTTTTTATTGTTGTTATTACTTTTTTTTTTTTATTTATTTTATATACACATTTTTATCTATGAAAAAAAAAAGTATGAATTGTTCGGTGAATGTCAGATAGAATATATAATTGTTCTGTCAAATAATAATCTGTAGTTTTCAATATTTCACACATCTATGAATTCAAAAGATGACGTATGTCTCTATTTGATAGATATACATATATATTTGACTACGTACATCCTGAAAATGTTGATAATATAATAGGGAAAGCGCAGGCGGTTGACAACTCATGAGGCCATTCACTCTTAAAGAGAATATAAATATATATTTTTATCGTAAATTAAATTTTGATATTTATTAATTTATCTATCATTCCACGAAATTTACAGCTATACGTTAACCAAATTAATTTATATTGTATACAGATGATAATATAAATTGATATATCAAATGAAATCCTGTGGAATAATTTAATTTGTTTCGATGTTTATCAACGTCATTATCATCTTGTGTTTGTTTGCTAATTGGAGGTAGAAAATTCTTATACTTTTATATACAAAAACTTTCTTGAATTTTCTTTTTTTTTATATCTTGCACAATTTTAGCAAAAAACACAATGTCTATTATTTACGGGTCAACGAACTTTGTTTGTTCGCCAATTAAATTGCATGAATATAAAATATATTTATGTTTAATATACTTAATCCTTTAAAGTTGAATAGAACAATGGAAAATTAAGTTATTTATATCATAAACGAGATAATAAATAATAATTATAGAAAAAAAAAGTAATAGGATTCAAATAGGGGCTAATCTTTAATTTTTAAATGTAAAAAAAACTTATTTTTCATTTGCTAAATAATTAATTAATTAAACACTATTTAATATTGTTAAAAATTTATAAAAAATTTCATTAGATTAAAAAATTAAGTATATGAGAAAAATTTAACATGAAAATTAGATATATATTTTTAAAAAAAATTTACAAAAGACAACATTTTTATGTTTTCGGGTGGAAGGTTATGCAAATTGATGTCATTCATTGTGGAATTTAAGTTATTTTAACTCGTTGAAGCTGAGCAAGAAAATATTTTTACCCATAAAATATTTCAGGCTCTCATCTCATATTTTATACAGTATTAAATTCAGTGAAAATGGGGTTACACGCTAGTGTTGGCATTTTTGAAGGACACATACAAATATAATTATGCAATAACATGATTTTTTGCTGACATAATGTTTATCAAAAAAAATATTTATATATTTTTTATAAACAATAATTCAAGTTTATATGATGAATAAACTACAAATCTTATTCCATCAATTTTATAGTTCCTATATTTTTTTTTTTTTCTTATTTCAATATTTTTTTTTGCCATATATTAAACGATGTTATATATTCGAGATATTATATGAGGATATGAAGGGTCGTTTATGATACCATCAGAGACAAAATAAAATATCGATGAGGAAAAATAATATGGCTGTTGTTACGACTGTAATTTTTCTTTTATATTTATTTTTATTTATAAAATTTTTTATTCTTCTTTCAAATTCATTTTCATCATTATATATATTTATGATTGAAAGAATTTTTATATAAATTTTAAAATTATTATCGTATTTTTTATATTTTTTTTTTTAATAATAGAAAATTTTATATTTTATATTTTTTGAGGGATTACAACACACTTGACATTTTTTACATTTAGTGAAATTGTTGTTACATGTTTTTTATCTTAATAATAACATGAAAATTCTAATGCTGCAATTGTTGACATGCTCAAGTCATTCGAGTGTAAATGTACATAACATGATAAACCTAGAACCGTCAAACCACAACTACGACTAGACATATTAAACTCTCAAGCTTTAGTTGTTGGCTTGCAGGCGAAATAGTATACATCACTTTTCTTTTTTTTTAATTTTTTTTTGTGGTATTATTAACACTGTAATAGTCTTTCAAATAAACCACAAATGACCCTACTATCTTGTGCTTTGGTTTGATAAAAAAAAAAAAAAAAGCTCATTACGATTTCGTTGGAAAATTTATTAAAAAAAAAATTTATTGTCCATTTTTCCAGCTGCATAAAATCATTCCTGCAATTTATTAATTCGTTTACGAATGACATTGTTGAAAAAAAATTCATCCATGAATCCTGAGCTCAAAAGTCATTTTTTTTAAAAACTAAAAAGACTGTATTAAGGCCCTTAAGAATTTACAAAGGTGATGTTTTTTGTTTTTTTTATTTTCTCCATTTTTATTAATATAAAATTTAATTGTTGATATTTTTCAATTCGAAAAAAAATTTTGCCCACTTATTCTGAGCTTAAAAATGATTTCATTCGAAAAGTCAAAAGACTATATTGAAGTCCTTCGAAATTCTCAAAGTTGATGTTCCTTGTAATAAATAAATTGATAAATATCATGAACAATTTATCAAAATAAAATTCCCATAAAAAATCATACTGACAATCACGAGTGTTATATTACTACATTTTTGAAATTTCAACTGGCATAAATAGGTCACATGATGATGAATAAAAACTTGATGGTTTTTGCTATTAATTAGTGTCAACCAGAATTGTTGATTAAATTTCATCGCTACAATTGGGGAATACATTGAAGCATATTTCATTCAGTAACCATATATTTCATACAGCCATACATATAAATATTTTATTCATCAACTTTTTTTATATTGTTTAATATTAGTAAAATTATAAATTTATTTACTATCTTTTATTTAAATGTTGAGCAGTTAATGCTGATTGTACACAAACTACTTGACCTCTTACTTGCCTGATGGCAAATTAAACTCAGAGCTTTAAAACTCAGACTGCCTAACACAAATTTAAAAGTTTTTATATCACTCACATGTATAAGTTAATTAAAATTAAAAGATAATTTTAATTATTTTATAATATTGTTTTTTGTATTATTATTAATTTTGTTTATTTAATTATAGATGGAGGTGTTGTGGGAGGAGGATCACATGCTGGACCAGTAGTTACACCACATACAATTGAATTGACATCAAGGGGTAAAGTGATGCTTCAACTTGCACCACCAGAAACAGCGAGGGCATATTTACCCCCTGAATACAGACCTGGTCGTTTATATTCAGACACAGATTCAGAAAAGGTAATTAAAAAATTTAATACAAATGAAAAAGAAAATAGAGGAAATATTATTTTAAAAAACAAAATTGAGATACTTTTATTTTCCAAAATGATTAATGATTGTCAAATGTAAATGTAAATAAATGAACGAATGAAAAAAAAAATGAAATCTAATGGAATATAAAAATGTACGCGTCATTGTGAAACAAGGAGTCTTGAAAATATTACGCCACTTTATTTTTTATGATAAAAAAATTACAAGTTGAAAGTCCAGTTTTTTCCTCACTTACCTTTGATATTTTCTTTATCAAACAGGCACTTTTTGAAATTGTTTGAAATATTTCTTCTATTTTTTTTGTAGTTTTTTATTTTATTTTCAAGATTTTATATTTGAAATCTAGTGCATTTAACAATCAAGTTCACTACACATTTAATGTTGACTGTTTTTTATTTATTTATTTTTTTTTTGCGTCTGATATTTCGAGATATATACTTTTGTAGGTGTTATATGTGAAAAAATATGAGCAAAGGGATAAAAAAATATAACAGGGGTAGATTTTTAGCGGTTGGATACGGTACATATGGTTGAAAAGCACTCGGAAAAGGAAGTATACGAATTCTTTAATACTGGTGAGGTCATAAAACGTCTAGCCATTGGAGATTAAATTTTTTTCAACTTGTCGAGAGAAAAATCTTTGTTGGGTGTGTATACATCAGCAGAATATCATCAAGCTAAAATGAAAAAAAAAAAAAACTACTGCAATATGAAAAAAACTTGAGAAATAGAAAATAAATGATATTTTTTTTTTTGGTAAAGAAATAAATTATATTTTTAAATTAAAAAGTTTATATGTAATTGTGTGTTTGTGTGTTGTTGAGGGGCTGATTAAAGATTGGAAATTGATAAAAATATATTAGCAAAATATATTTTGCTAATTTATTATTGAGAGTTTAGCCAAGTTAATATTTGGCATAACGTGTTTGGTTGATGAGCATCCTGAGGGAAATCGTTGGCATTTCTGTACCGTTCCATTTTCCCTACTCTCCATATTGCCATCAGCTTCTCGAGCTTTGTTGGTTTGCCATGCTTGATGCATCAGACTATCTGACTATACAACCTCAACGAATTCCTTAATATGAATCCCAAGCTTATTCCTGACATTCCAAGACGTTCTTAGGAATTCTCTTGGTATTTATTTTATTTCTTTTCATGTTTACTATTTCAAATTTATCTTTTACTTTTTATTCATTTATTTTATTTTGTCACTTATCTTTTTAAGTGTATATATATATATTTTAAAAAAGTACTTATAGTACTAATTTTTTTTTGCATTCCCTCAGAGAATACATGTCAATGTAAAATGTCAGCTTGCAATTTATAAATGTCAGTTTGATAAATTTTATTTTTCAACAAAAAATGGCATTGATGACCATCATAATTCGAAGACGATTTGAAAAAATAAAACAGTATTTCATATAAAAAGTTTTTCGTCACCAGAGAGTTCACATTTATTACCATTTTTTTTTCAATTTTCATTTTGACACATTTTATGATTTTTATATATGTCTATCAAAATTTTATGTATTTTTAATGCTATTATTATTATTGCTATTAACATATTGTATAAATAATTAAATAATATTTAATTTTAGATGTGGATGTATTCATTGGGTCGTGCATTATTGGATACAACACCACGTGCAGCAGCTTTAACTGGCTCAGTATCAGTATCACCAACGTCAGCATTACAGTCAGTTTTAGCAGCAATGACTGAGCCTGATCCACGAAGACGTGCATCACTGATGAACCTTCTTGATGTAAGTTATATAGTCAAAAAAATTTTTATCATACTTCATCTTGAAATAACTATTTAGCCTATATAAAGGATTGTCAATAATTTCGAAATGTTGCATAATTTAGAGGCACTAAGTAGATGTCATTGATTTTTTTTTTTTTTCTTTTTCTATCGTCTATTTTATCTGACATGTAATGTCTTACAAATTTGCTTCAAAGTAAACCATCAAAGTAAATTTTATTAATATACTAGTTGCCGAGGTTACGCTGTTGTTTTGTTGACTATTTTTTTTTCACTCGTTTTTTTTTTTTTTTTTATGAAAAAAATTACGCGTTGAATTAACGCGTGAATTTTCGTGTGCTATCTATCTATTTTATATAGTTTTTTTTATATTTCATCTATGCAAAAAAAAAAAATTGTAGAATTTGTTTCTGACATTCAAGACCAAAGGTTTCACTAAAATTAATTGCTTGAGAGGTAGAAAATGTTTGAACAGGTGATTTAACATTCTAGATGTGTTTGAGTACCATCTGCATCTGACGATAATTGCCCCTTTGCCTTTAGTATATAGTATGTTATAGATATATTTGACAAAGTATATCTAAATATATTTTAGATAATTATTGTATTATTTCATCGATGTTGTATAAATTTTAATGATAGTTTAACTATTTACCAGTTGTGATATTAAAATTATTCACGTGATAAATAATTTATGGTGAATTTCAATTAAAATACATCTCATCCACTCATCGTTTATATTTGATGCTTTTTGGAACCACTAATTTAATTAATTTTCTGTATTTTATTGTATGATTTTTTTATTTTTTTGTTGGTACATAGCTATGTGGTCTATAATTCAGAGTGTGACCTTTTGAAATTAATGAGTTCATCCGAGATAGTCGGGGAAAATACAGTTGTATATATATAGATAAGTAATTGGATTAGCTTGGAATACATAGAAGTGTCGAGGAAGTAATATTAGATCAGATTCAATTTGTCCGGGTCGCGAACATTCACCAGATTGTTGTACATATATAAAGTTCCAAAATTCAATGTGATGCTCATAACATTTGTGAATTTAATTGTATACAATTGTATACAGCTATCAATTTATATCACTCACAAATATGCTCATATTTTTAATCTAATAATTTTTTTATATGCTATAAAATTTGAATATAAAAAATTGATATTAATGTCATTCATCTAAAATTGCTCATGCCAATATCGTAAATTATTAATGGCACGTATATATTATACAAAATATCATGAATATATTAATTCCATAACATGAAAAAATATAAAATAAAATAATTAAAAATACATATAAATTTATATGAATATTAATTTTTTGAATTTATAAAATGAAAAAATACAATGTAGCTTTTGATCATTCCATTGACTTTTTCATTGTCAAATTATTCTAGTGATAAATAAAATTTCTATTTGTCACTCATGTGAATTCGAGGGTAGTTCAATTATTCAATATATATATATGTAGGTTTGGTGATTCACACACGGATGCAGGAACAGACTGTCGACTGCTATCTATACATCAGAGGACAAATGAAAGAGCTAGCTAGTGTTGGTGAACCCTTTGTCGTATTTCACCTCGAATATATATCCACACCTTTCAACATTTGCTATTTTCACATCGTATGCTGGCACTTTAACTGTCATGCGGTCATGACCTGGTATTTTTAATTACTTTAACAAAAACGTGATATTTAAGTTGAAGTATTTCGTAATAATATATATTATTTGTGATAATTTTAATAATTTTAATAAATCTATATATATTAAATTTAATAATCCACAGGTTGTCGATAAAATTTATATGTAGATTGAATTTTCATGAAAATCGTTAATTTTCGAGTAAATTGATAGATAATTTTCCAGTTTGTAGACAATCATTGATTTCAATTGAAAGTTAACAGTACAATAAAACTTTTTTTTCTTTTATTTTTCATTCTGTTTTGCATTCTGAAATGACCAATGAGCAGTGTAATTTTACTAATGACTGTCATCACATTTGTAACAGTTTGTTACCATTTGTATAATCACTTTTTAAAGTTTAATTAAAAATTAAATTTTATATTATTGTTTCTGCTAATTAGCTTTATTTGTCATTGATTTTATTCAAATATATACAATCAAAGCCATTCACTCATATCGTTATGGATATGCATCGAGAGGTCATGCGATCTTCTCAGTATGCAGCTCGACGAAGAATGGCTGGACAATTACGTTCAAATTGTATAGCATCATCTCAACAAGATTCTCATATCAATGATAATCGTCAAAGTAATTATCATTATTCAAAACACCAAGCTCGTGAAAATCTCTTTAAAACACAATCACGAAATTCACGTTCACATCCAAATCTACAATCTTTAACAGGACGAGAAACAACAACAACAACAATTAATAATTTAAAACCACAATTTCAATCACAAATTGATATTAAAAATACAAATAATCATGTTAAAATAAATTCACAACAAATTTGTGAAGAACAATCAAAAAGTTCACATCATTTAGATTTAAAAAATCAACAAATACAACAAACAAATAGCAAGATATATAGTGATCCAATTTATGCACTACCGGTAAAGCCATTCTTTAGCTCGCAGGATGTACGACTCAATAGATTTACAATTAAAACAAGTGAATCACATGGTGATGTCTATGCACAACCACATAGAGTTCGTAATAATTGTAATAGTGGTGTATCTCAGCCAAACATTGCTCATCTTACTAGAAATGATGAAGTTATTTATGACATACAAAATCGTCCCAATATTCATCGACAGCTTTCAAATCCTCAATTACCAAATTCAAATATTTCAATTAATTCTGGTATTGTAGGACATTATTCAAATTCAGTTACACCTGGAAGACTTCAAGTTTTTATTAGTCCAGAAGAACGACAAAATAGATTATTACAAAATCAAGAATCATCATTAAATGTACAAAATTTAAATGGTTCTGTACCACCAAAACCACCTAGAATAATAACAAGTAGCAGACAAGTATCATTACTATCAGAAAATAATGAACCACCACCTAAACCACCAAGAAATACTGTACGTAATGGACCAAGAGCAAGACGTGGTAAACCAGTACAAAGAGCACCTTCTAGATTATACAGAGCCATAAGTGGTACAACTAGATCTTTAAATAAAACACATTGTATTGGTCCTGAATTTGTTGTACGAGCTAATCAATCACCAAAAGTACTCAACCTGTGTGATGTTAAGGTAAATAAATTTTATGTATGATATGCAATTATTCTATTGGCTAATCATCTAGTTGATTAATCAATATAACAATTTTTATTATTTATCTATGAGAGTTATGAAACGATGAACTTTTGATAAGTCAGGATGGCCGAGCGGTCCAAGGCGCTGCGTTCAGGTCGCAGTCCACAATTGTGGGCGTGGGTTCAAATCCCACTTCTGACAGCCTTTTTTTTTAAACCTTTTGATAATTGTTATATTAATTTTGTTTTTGTTTTTCAGAGTGGATCTACTGGACGAATTATTGTGATACTTTTAACTGGACAGCGTATTGATGTAACTTGTGATCCTCAAAAGATCACAGCAGGTGAATTATTTCAAGTAAGCTATTTAATATTTATAAATAATTATTAAAAGCTCTTTAGATCTAACTTGACGGTCTATAAGTCAAAGTGAATTGTTTAATAGAGTTAGTTTGAAGCTATACATTCAAATAAATCCTTATGAACTTTGTAATTAATTTAATTTTGCAATTAATTCAAAAGTACTACATATATATTATTCGTACAAGTGAATAGATAATTAAATTATATATCAAACAATATTTTAAAATATATATGTTATAGTATTTTTAAGCTCTATATAAATTGATAAGCAATATTAAAAAATTATCTGAATATTAAACTTGAAAAGTGATGATTGATTATGAAAAACAAATAAAAGAAAATAAGACGTTGAAATTTTAATGAGATCAAGATATGAGTCCAAGTCTGAAATTCAAGATTTTAATAAACTTTCTAAATGCGGATATTCTGTTTAAACTTTTGTCCGATAGGAACAGGTCTCATTAAAAACTTTTCAATCGTACTCAATTGGATAAAAAAAATATAATATACCCCTTTCGCGTTATCGTCACAATTCAAACTTGACCTTTTTAAAAAAATAAATAAACTTTTTGATTTAATATTTTCTTACCATTGATATTACCATTCAATGAAAAAAAATTTAATATATTATTTATTTTTCATACATTTTAAAGGCAATTGTTCAAGCTGAAAATCTTGACGAAAACTTTACTCTTGGTTTGGCAGCATTGTTAGCTGGTGATTTTGCAATGCTACCACCTGAGACAAAATTAAATAAAGTTGCACCCCCAGGGTGGTTGAATAATGCTAAAAATAAAGGTCCCCTGAGTTTACCAACCAGCTTCATGCTTTATTTGAGACTACGTTTTTTTCTACCATCAGTACGAGGATTAAGGTATAATATATATTTAAATGAAAATTAATCCAGTTAAAAAATAAGAAGAAAAATAAAATATTAAATAATAATAAATTATAAACAAAAAAGTTTTTAAAGTTATTCGACAAAGTATAATAATTTAAATTTTATGGTAACAGGTGTTGGATATCGAAACACTTGCTGTACCTTCAAATAAGACGTTGCATACTGGAACAGCAATTAGTTTGCCCTTTGAGTCAACTTGTTAACTTAACTGGTCTAGCTTTACAAGCTGAATTTGGAAACTACAGTGTAAATGTAAGCATCACACACGTACACACAGTGAACACTTACCGTCACATACTATATTTATATAAATTAATTATAATAATATGTATTCTTTATTAAATAGGAACATGGTCGTGGTGATTATTTTTTGCTAGAGCACTATATACCAGAATCACTTATTTTAAATTCAGATAATCAAAAAACTCAGTTGAATGACACTGATGTATTAAAAGGAAGACTTCATCAGGCACATCGTGATCGTCGTGGTTTAGATACAAATACATCTGAAGAAATGTTCATACAACATGCACAAGAATTAAATGATTATGGTTCACATTTTTATATTGCAAATGTTGATACAAAAGAACTTGATAAAATTATTGAAAAATTAAGAAAAATTGAAATGAAAAAACTAAATACATCATCTAATAGTGCTAATAAATCATCTAAAAATGATAATAGCTATAAAATTGATGATAATGATGTTGATTATTCAATTTATGGAAAAATGGAATATTCAAAACAAGCTACATATGGTAATATATCAAATGAACAATTAAATAATGATAAAATTCAACAACAACAAAATGAAAGAGACATTTATGCAATTCCAAAGAGTAATGCAGTTATTGTTGTTGAAAGAAATAATAATAAAAATAATAGTAATAATAGTAACAATAATATCAGTAATATCAATAATAATATTAATAATAATAAAGATAATAACAAAGATAATAACAAAAATAAAATTAAAAAAACAGATACAAATGTATGGTTAGCAATTAATAGTGAAGGAATTAAATTATTTGAAAGACCTGGTAAACCAAGACAACGAACAGAATTAATACGTTTTGAATGGAAAGATATACAAACATTAAGTTACAGTAAAAATTGTCTTATTGTTTATATTAAATTAAATGGTAAACGTGCAAAATTTAAATTACGTATGGATCATAAAAAAAGTTATTATGCATTTAAATTAACATCAATGCATCATCAATTTTTTCTTAAATTAAAATCTGAAATGACAACATTACAAAGTATGTCAAGTGATTTTGGTGTAACATTAACAGTTGATAATGATGAAAAAACATCAATATCATCATCGCCAAAGCTTAAACTAAATAAAAAATTATCGAAAATATCAATAATTGATATATTAAGTAAAAAAGAACAAAAATTTTCATTACCATTGGAGGAATATCAAAATAAAGAAAATGAAAATCCTGATAAAGATTCTGTACAAGCTGGTAAAAGTGATGAAGATGAGCCAGTTTGTTATACACCAGAAGATGATGCACTTTATGCACAAGTTAATGCAAGATTAGAGCCTGAGGGTGCATCAAGAGATACTGAAGATGAAGGAGAAAGATGTAGAAGTGATAGAGGAATTGATGAAAATACAAAAATAATTAAAGATGATAAACTTTATACGTATCTTGGATCAGATATTAATAGTGAAAAATCAGTACCAGCTTATGCAGTACCTAAAAAAAAAAAAAATTTACTATTAACTGATGATCAAAGATCAGAGAAACTAGTACAAAATCCAGATGATCTTTATGCTGCTATTGATAAATCATTTAATAAAAAAAATGATTATCCAGCTCCTGAAGAAATTTGGGATATTAAATCCAAAGATATTGCTGCTAAAAATATTCACAAGGTAATTAATTTTCACTATAAACAATATTCACTATAAACAATATCTTACTGATTTAAATTAGATAATTTAAAACAAAATTTATATAAAATTTATTTGAAATTTGTTTTTTCTTTAGATAAAGACATCGAGTTTACCGAATTATGGAACACCAAAACAAAGTTCAGGATTTAGAACTCCTAGTTTACCACGTCGACTGGGAGTTAAAATGGGTACACGAGCAATATACAGTAGTTCAGTACGTGATTCCAGCTTTGCCGACGACTTGGAATCTTTGTCAATGAAATCTGACTCAGCATCATCGATTCAATCAGCTTCTGCACAATCTACCGAGTCACCAGTGCCAGAAGCATACGTACTCAGTAAGTAATTTTTAATTTAAATTATCTCTAATCTATATACTTAGATTTTTCAATAAATAAGCTCGTATTTATGTTATTTTTTTTTTATAGATGCAGATATTTGTACAAGTGATGAGACATTTAGAATAACAAATGATGAAACAATGTCAGATTCATTGGTTGCTAGATTAGAAGAATTATCCTTTGCTGAAGAAAGAATTTTACATACAATAAAATTAGAACGAGGATATGGTGGAAGTATTGGACTTCAAGTAACTGAAGGAAATGATGGAGGAGTTTATGTTCAAGCTGTTTCAGTTGGAGGATCTGCTGATATGGCTGGAAATGTCAATAAAGGTAAAATTATATATACAAATTAATAAAGATTTATACCTCATAGTTGTTACTTGAATTTTTTATTATTTCAATACTTTATGATATATTTTTTTTAATTACAGGTGATAGAATTGTAGCAATAAATGGACAGAGTTTACTTAATTTTCGTTATGAAGACGCGTTAAAAATGTTACAAAGTACATCAGCAACAGTAGAACTTGTTTTATCACAAATAACATCAACACGACAAGATTCATTATCACAACAACAGCATTTATCTGATACATTTGATAGTAATTATTTACGTAATTTTCATTTTGAAGTATCATCAGAAGCTGAAGCAACTAATATGACAAATAAATGGCTTTTACAAAAAGCAATTGATGTTGCATCTGTACAAAATACATCGAGTGCTTATAGTAGTGCTGCTTCAAGTGCAATGGGTAACCACAATACAAACAGTATATATCACATGGATGTTGCTGAATCAAATCCCATTAATTCCGCTAGTATGCTTTTAAGTCTTGAGGATTTTGATGTAAGTCGAACGAGTCGTCAAGTTTTCATATAATTAAGGTATGTTTATTGATTTATTTTAATTTCTATAATATTAAATTATATTTATATTTTATGAGAAATTAAAAGCATTGAATAATCATTTATTAACCATGAAAACTTATTCAAGAAAATTAAAATTATTTCAAGTATTTAAAATTTCATTAAAACAAAGTTTAAAAAATTATTATTTCATGAAAATTTCAAGTTATTAAAATGAATATTAAAACAAAATTAATTAACTTTATAATTTAGAATAATTTAAAATTTCGAAATAATTAAAATTTACAATAATTTGTCAGATATTTTATGATATTCACCTTGAATTTTATCTACTTTTTTATTTAATATAGTATTGATTATATTCTTAATCAAATTGTATATATCTCGTTAACGAAGCCATGTCCAAAAACCTTTCGCGTCGGCGTCAGAACAACAAGTTATTTTTATTTTATTATTAGAAATTATAATCTTTCTAACTCAAATTTATAGCACTGTTGTTTATTCATCAACATAAGTATTTGACATCCAAAAAATACATATAAAATTTAATTCTTGTTGACAATATATATAAATTAAATTTCAAAATTAGGTTTACGTTATTATTTAAACTATTGAGATTTATACTGTTAAATTATATAAAGATAGAAAAAAGTGGGGTAAAAAAATACAGATTACAAGACACTCGTATGGAATCATCTTCAGTTTATGACGATCGGTCAAACTACCTGGCAAAGAAAAACAGGTGTACGCGATTCCGGGTCATTTAATATTTTGTATCTTAAAATTTATTAAATTAAATATTTTAAAAGAAAAATGAACATAGGTATGACTATTAATCTATTCAAAAGAAAATAAAAGAATCAATTTTCAAGTCAAATTAAAACGTTAAAAAAATAGTTGAATTAATTTCGCTCATATATATTATTATTTTTTATAATTTTAATTTTGTTACAGTAGAAAAACCACCGCCTGTACCACCACGTAGAAGGAAACATCTTGTAAATAGTAAAATAAATTTATCACAAAATTTAACAACGACAACGACAACAAACAATCCAGTGAATTATAAAAATCGTAAAGCCCGTTTATCAACACCCAGTGTCAAGAAAATATCAAATGAAAGTTCAAACAGCATAAATGTAAGTCACGTCAATATTCTTGAATCATTTAAATCCAATAATAAAACGTCACTGAATCACGATCAGACACGTAGAAAATCTGACTCAATTTTATCAACCGAAAACATTCAATTGATATCATCTTTGCCAGAAAATTTGACAAAAGTTTCCATTCAAATAAATCAAAAAAATATTAAAGATAAAACGGAAAACATTGAATGTCATATTGATAATAAATATAGTAATAATAAAAATAATAATAGCTCATCATTATTATTTACATTAAAAGATTTTCAAGATGTTATTAGTGATTCAAAGTTTTCAAATAAATCAACAAAAAATATACCAAGTCAGTTTTCACTTGATGATGATGAAGATTTTTCATTATTTCAAATAACAACATCAAATTCACCATTTGAAAAATACATTGGTAATTGGAGTGTTATCCTGGAAGATACACAATTATCAAATAATTTTAATAAATCAAATGAATTTATATTTGATGATTATATTGATCGCAGTAAAAGATTAATATATGAAAAAGAAAATTTATTTATTCATCCAAATAATGGTGATGAATTTGTTGATTTATCTGTAAATAAAATTCCAAAAGTAAAATTTATTATTCAAGCACCGAGTGATTCAATATCTGATGATGAATGTGAATTATCAAGTGTCGTTAATGATGATGATTTGCTGATTGAAGATAGCAATCAAGACTCTTGGGAACCACAAAGTTTATCACCTTTGAAAATAACTGAAATAGATTATTCAGAGTCTGCTGAAAATGAGGTAGTAATTTGTAAAATCAATACTCCATCAATTGAGCTTGAACCAATTTCACCTATTAAAAATGAAATTGATTCAATAATTATATTACCCCAAATTAATGATGATAATATTATAAAAACTAAAATCAATAAATTAAATGAAAACCCAGAATATTTAGAAAATAAAGATAATAAAATTGTAAATTCTAATGACATAGCACTTGATAATAATCGTGAAATTTTTTTTAAAAATATGCTGATTGATGAAATACAAGAAGACAAAAAAAATACTTCAACATGTTCAATAATTGCCACTCATCCAAAGTCAAAAGCTCCATTAGATATTTCAAGTATTGAAAAATATCAAAAAATAAAATCATCAAGTATTCACAATAACAATGATGCCTTGTCATCGTCAACCTCAGTAAAAAATAATATTTCATTGACCTCATATTCATCTGGCAATATTCCAAAAATTCCACCAAAAGTACCACCAAAACCTTCTAAAAAATCTCAAAATATTCAACAAACTGATTATGCTAAAAGTCAAGTTTTAAATGAATTACTTTGTACTTTTAATTCAATAAAATTAAAAACAATTGATGATAATAATAGTAATAATAATAATAGTATTAATAGTTTTGATGATGTGATAAACATTGAAAATAATAAATTAAAAAATATAAATTTAAACTGTGCCTGTAGTGTAGGTAAAAAGACTGAGGATAAAAAATATATTAAAAATAGTGGAATTAACAGTGTTGTTAATAATTTAAAAAATGGCATTCATGATGATATTAAAAGTAAAAATGATGATGATGATAACAATAATAATAATAACAATATTGATAAAAATGAAATTTTAATATTTCCAACTGTTAAAAATAAGTGTGCCATAGATAAAAATAATTTATCAAGTTTATGTATTAATAATGACAATAATAACACTAATATTAATGATAATAATAATAATAAAAATATGAACATGACAGATGTAAATTTAAGTGATGACCAATCGTATTGCGATAAAATATCGGTTGCCATAATTCCAGGTAGAGTTAGAAGTTTCATTGAAAATTATGAAATTAATGTCAAGAAGACCATTGAAAATTCTAAAATTAATAATAAATGTCAAATTGTAGATAAACAAAAGTTTAATATGAAAATAGGAGAGGAAAAAAAAGAGGATAAATATCATAATAAGAAAAAGAGTTCACCGATTTCGACAGAAAATCAATCAAGTAAAAATGAAGAAATGTTACTGCAGTTATCGAAAAATATTGTTACCACGAAATTTAATAATTCTATTGAAAATCAAGACAAGTGTGTTATTGACAACAAAGTAAATGTTACGATAGATAATATCAGTAATGATTGTAATGATGTTACAAGACCATTGAGAATTAAAAAAAAAGCTCCAGATGTTCCAAAAATCGATGAAGAAAATAATGAAAAAAAGATATTAATCAATTCGAAGACTACGATGTCATCAAGTAATAACAATAATATAAAATCAATTGATGATAAACAACTGTTATTCAAGACGAATGAAGATTTAAAATCTGTGAGTTTATTTTATCAAAATATTGTTTGTTAATAACTAGGTCAAGTGTATTTGCAACTTATTTTTTTACATTTATTTTAACAATAACGCAATCAAACTCTTGTCAACTAAATATAATAAAAAAATATTATTTATATATTTTTCTCATACACATAAACAAAGAATAATTTTATATTCTTATTTTTAATTTAAAAAAAAAAAAGAATCTCATATATTTTTCATTAGTTATTTTCAATAAAGTAAAATAAACTTTTTTTTTTTTTTATTTTTATTTAAATTAAAAAACTCTTTTCTTTTTCTTTCAAACGAAAAGTTTTTGAATTAGTTTTTGAAACTTGTATGAAAATTTGACTGACTGAGTTGATTAATTTTGTAGTAAATATCTTGGAAATGAGTTGATATAATTTCAATTGATTGTTATAATATAAAACTTTTAACAACTTATTTTCATGATAATCAATATTTCAATACTCAAAGTTAATTATTATTAACTTGAATAATATTTATAGTCAATTTTAAATCATTGAAAATTTAGTATTGTCAAGTGAAAAGTAAAAAAAAAAAACACTTGATAATATTAATTTTTCATTATTTTTATTATTATTTTTTTTCCATTTTTTTGTTAAATAAGATATCACAAAATGAAACGGCTGGAATGGACGACATTAAAATATCAGGTACTTCATCATTGGCTAATCAACCTGAGCCCTACTTTTTGAAAACCCCTTGTGTATTTTATCTCAAAATGTAGCTTATAAATCCACGCTTTTTGTATTATCTCTTGTATCGCTATCGTAAAAATTTTAGAGAAATATATTGATTGTCAAATGAAAAATAAAAAAACAAAAAATCATGTTAAAAGAAAAAAATATTTATACATAAGATATTTAAAGAAAAAAACATAATTACACCATGAAAACAATAAGAATAATAATAATAATAATGAACTAATATTTAGAAAGAAGAAGAAAAAAAAAGAATATCTACCTCTTGAATATTTGATTTCAGAAATTTAAAAAAAAAAAGAAACTGTTTGTTATTAAAACTACTGAATCAGTAATTACTAGACTGGAGGTAAATATTAATATTATATATTTAGTATTTTTGTTTTTAAACAAAAAAACAGTAATTATTATTTCACTAGATGATTTTTTTTTTAGATAAGCCTCAATTTTGTATGGTGTAATTAAAATAAGAAAAAAAAAAATTATTGTATTATTGAATTTAGAAGAGACAAAAATTGTAATAAAAAAAATGTATCAATATCAAGAGACAATGTGCGCGCATTGAACTGGATAAAGTTTAATGAAAAATTTTATATGCAAGATAAAATGATGAAAATATTTGTTTAATATTATAAATAATGATAAACAAAAATACTTATTGTAAGTTAATTCAATAATTTTATTGTGTTTTGCAATTAAAATGTATCAAGATAATTGCTGGACAAAATTAATAAGAATTTGTTATTGTAAATCAAGTGTTTTAATTATCAAAATATTTATTACATTATGAAAATTAACCTTAGAAATCTTAATTAATAATATTTAATAATTTATTTATTTTTTTTATGTTTAGATAGTTTCTGATTTTTTGATGAACAAATTAGACGACAAATAAAGCCTAGTATTTTTTTAACAATATATAAAGCGAATAATATTGCACCTAATACTAGACCATAGACATCAAGAAGATAAAATTTCCACCATGTCAATTTTCTACCTGGTGATTTAAGACGATTACCGTGTCTTGCAGCGTATTCAACCCAATAAACAGCCGTGTCTTTTGCACTCATTGGTCGATCCATAAATAGAGCTGATGCTTCTTTCACATTACGCCTGGAATAAAAAAATGTGAATAATAAATTTTACAATGAATAAATTATGGAAATAATATTAATAATATACATACATATATTCGGGATTATTTAAAACTTCTTTAACAGCACTTGTTAAAGTATGTTCATTAAAATTATCAACATCTAGCTTAACAGCAATTTTTTGATTAGCAAAATTTTGAATATTCGTGTGTTGATCACCAAACAATGGAAGACCAATTAAAGGTACACCCCAACCAATAGCTTCTTGAGTTCCCATAAGACCTCCATGAGTCACGAATGCCTTGACTTGTTCGTGTTCTGTAAAGATAAAAAATATATTCATTTTTTACTTTTTAAACTATGAATATAACTTCCTCAATACATAAGCTTAAAAACTTGCTAATTCTTATATTTTTTTTATATCATTTTTTTTTCTTTTCTTCTTATTATCATTCAAAAACATAAAACTATAATTTATGCTTTGTATATAGTTTGTTGAGAGAACAATTATTACGACATCCTTTAACGACTTCAAGTAATTTTTTTAAAATTTTTTTACATCATAAAAATTTACATTTTGAATATTTTTTTCCTTGAATAATAATCGGAATTCAACTTGATAAAAAAAAATGAATAAATGAAAAAAATTATAATCAATAATGATGATTTTTTTTTGTTTCAAGTTATGCTGTGATTCAAAAAAAAAAAGTATACATTATTTAATAAAATATATGAGACATACTTAACACTGCAACTTGAGGTAGCCATGATGATGTCAAAACATTCTTTGGTAAATTTGGTGGTAATAATTTTGGATCAGCAATTTTCATAAGTACACGTACAGGTGAAATATTATCAAACATTTTATAAAATGCTTGAATTTTATCAGCTGGTAAAGTTTCAATTCGTACCATTGATCCAAATGAAATATAAACACATCCATGTGTACTTTCATCAAGCCATTTTTTTAAATCCTAAATGAGTAATTAAAAAATTAATTGACATTTTAATTTAATATATTAAATTTTCTTTATAAAAAATTAACATACTACTGTTAATTCTTGTCCAGTTCCACCAACATGTAAACCACCAATGTCAATGATGTCAGGTGTTACTGGTTTTACACCATTGATACTGTAATGTGAGTTTACAAATAACAAAGATATATCTTCATATAATTCTTGAATTGATGATAATTTACGTCCAAAATATTTTTCTACATAAACACGCTCCTCCTCAAGGTAATAATGAAACACTGGTGGTATAACATATGACACAAGTGTATTCACTAGTCTTTGATAGAATGTCATATCTTGACCATATCCTGTTGTCATTGTTGGCATGTATGATGGATTAAATGGTGATGAAAATGGTCCATATAACCAGTCTGGTACTGATAAGGTTGAAACGGCAATAAGTGGTGCATCAAAATGTTTACCAAACGCTAAATAGCAATTCATTGTAAATATCTGGAAGGCAAAGCATAAAAATAAATAATTAAAATTAATTATTTATACAATGATAATTATCATGAAAATTAAATTGTAAATACAATTTACGATACACTAATTGCCGGTGAGTTTCATAAAATTATTTGTTTTTATTTTAACATTCAACAAATCATCAAGGTTTCATTAGCTGCCATAAAATTATATGCAAAATAATATTTGGCTTTGTTGTTTATAATTTCTTGATGGAATTTTCAATCAACAAACTTGATCAATTATCAAAGTATTAACTGTTGGTTAGAATTAAAATTTCAATGCAATTTACCTCAACTATTATGACATCATAGGACCCTTTTGGTTTTTTTAATAACTCCTGCATTGTTGGATGAGCCAATAGATCACATGTTTCTAATCCTGTTGTTTTAATAAATTTACCAAGTGAAAAACCACTAATAGCCCTCGTTGATGCAAATGTAATATTATTAACTGGAATTGGTGCTGATCCAACAAGACTTATATCATTATAATTTTGATATGGTTTTTTTTGTGGAAAATGACTTACAACATCAATTTGATGTCCCTTTTGTGCAAGTACTTTAAATAATTCTTCACCAGTTGCAAAATGACTTTTTCCAGGTAATGGGAAAAGCCCAAGTATTTTTAATGATTCAACATTATTATTTTTAATGATAATTGCAAGTGTGAGTAAAAAAAATACTCGTGTTAGCCACATTATTACTAGTATTATTCAATTCTTATATTTTTATTAAATAATATGGCGATCTAACTTACACGAGACCACTTATAAACTGAATGGTATTTTTTTTTTGTAAACCAATAAAAGCAAGATGATATAGCCCCTACTTTTATCAAGACCTTGAAGAGAATGACTTTGGACTTACCATCTCTCTATCTGTGACTTGACTGAGAGGAAATAATAAAATAAAAAATGATAAAATATATTCGCAACCAACTGGCATATATCTTTTTTTAAAAAATAAACGTCAAGTGCAAAAAAAATAATAAATTGACTAGTCACTTTTATTTATTTTAATTATTTTTATCGAAATAAATTATCATTAATTTTTTATCATCATGATGATACAATTTTTTTTTATTAATCAATTTTAAAAAACCTTGAAAAGATATATTTTTGAAAATACAAAAAAATTATATTTTTAATTTTAATATTATATTATTTATTTAAATAATATTTAATATGGAAATTTATCAAGGAAAAATAATTTGAATAATTTAATTAGTGACAAGTATGTATGCACGTATTTATTTATTTATTTATTTTTTTACGGAAGTGGGATAGATGCGAAGCGTCCCACCATAGTATTGTTTTCTATGCATGTTTTTAAAATAAGTCTCATAACTTCCATAATAATTAACTTAGATTATTCAAATTGAAGATATTGATACAGCTTCTCATATGTAAACACGACGAACAACATAAGTAAAAATAAATAAACCATGATATAGTTAACTTATTGTGTATTATTAATTAATTTAATGATTCCTAGTGATCCTTCAGAGTTCGCCGAGATATATAATATTCAATGGATACATATTCGTTGTTTTTTTTAAATTTGATACTTCCTTTGGTTTCTGTTTGCTTGATAGATTTTTAAAATAAAAATTGATTTGGAAATTTACCTCCTC